>OY855903.1:55561149-55606649 GCA_963693305.1 Meandrina meandrites
GAGCCCATGATTCCAAGCGTAATCCCGGACAGACCGTGGCAGGTGATCGGCACTGACATCTGCTATGTCAAGAAACGCCCCTATCTGATCGTGGTGGACTATTTCTCGAAGTTCATCGAGGTCAATTACTTGGCATCACTCGCGTCATTTGAAACGATACGTGCACTTAAATCTCTGTTTGCAAGGCACGGTATACCGGAGGTGGTGCGCTCGGACAACGGCCCCCAGTACGACTCAGCCGAGTTTGCCAAGTTTGCCAAAGACTGGGAATTCAAACATGTTACCAGCAGTCCCCTCTATGCCCAATCCAACGGAGAAGCGGAACGAGCTGTTCAAACAGCGAAGAACTTGCTGCAGAAGGAGAGTGACCCTGCGAAAGCTCTTCTCGCATATCGATCCACACCCCTGCAAGGTGGAAAGAGCCCGTCTGAGCTACTCTTCGGCCGCCAGATTCGATGCACCCTTCCTTGCGTCCCAACGTCTCTCGAACCGAGCTGGCCCGGAATAGAGAACTGGAAGCAAGACGAAAGTGAAAGAAAGATCAAGCAAAAACAGTATTACGATGCACGGCACGGAGTCAAGGAGTTACACCCGCTGCAGCCCGGCGATAGAGTGTGGATCCGTGGCGAAAACAAGCCAGGCACAGTCAGGGTCCAGCAGTCGGACCAGCCGCGCTCTTACACAGTAGAGACTTCAGGCAGCCTCTTACGGAGAAACAGGTCAGCCCTTCTGCCTTACTTCCAGCAGCCCGTGTCAACCGGAACGAATAAGCCCGCTGACGATGTCGGCAACCCGGAAATGGAACCAGCTTCACCAGAGCCAGAAAGACCCGAACGGCCAGAACCCGAAAGCCCGAAAGATAATGCTGTGCGCACCAGATCTGGACGAACCATAACACCCCCTAAGAGACTCGATTTGTAGAGAGCAACAACTAATGGACAATGGACAATTTTACTTTCTTTGTTTTGTTTTGTTGTGTGATTTTTCAAGCAGTTAGCAGTTTTTGATTAAAGGGGGAGATGTGATGTTAATCTTTGACTACATGTAACTTGATAGGGGATTGTAAAAATAAATGAGATAGATTTGATCTACAACATGGCTCGCGTGGTCGCTTTAACTCAAAGCTAGAAATCCTACACTTTTTCCCGTTGAAAATTTCCGGTTTATATGTAAAACACGCTAAGCTCTATAAACCCGTAAAATTTGATACACCAGCCCTTTGTGCTCTTTAAACAACGAAATATCTACTACACTCTTATTTTTTTATAAGAACGCGTAAAATTTGGCTGAGCCTGAGGATGTTTTTATTTTGGCCCATACATTTTCTTAAATTTTGAGGCAAATCTCAGCCTCAACGTTCTTATAAAAATGGTTCTTATAAAAGAAAAAGAGTGTATAACGTCATCCTGAGTTCAACGTTTCTTGGAATTATATACACTGCTCGTTTCGGGTCGCCCACTACTTCGTTACTACTGACTACTACTGACGTTTAAAATGCTCACTGGATACCGAAGTGAATACTGAAATTGATTTTGTTGATTAAAGTATGATTAAAGGCCGCGTAGGACCCCTGCAATCACTATGTATGCATTTGTTTAAAGAGTATGCACGAACTACGACGACTGAAGGCGACGGCAAACGAAATATTCATGAGAATATATTTCTAAACGTTCTTTGTATCAGCAATTACATGCTATTGTTCTCGGCTTTGACAGCTATGTGTCCCGTGCACTGGAACGTAGCGAATTATCATAACTAGATTCACAGCTTTGAATATATAGGGCACGTTGCTGTAGACATAGACTCGGAAGGTCTTCAGAAGCGGCAAAACCTGCAATTTTGTGTCCAAGTTTTCTCCGCCGATACAGAATTTCATGAGTTGATTCGCAAGGAACATAAACTTGGTGTACTCTATTGTGTTCTGGCCAAAGCAAATTTTTAAAATCCCATTTCATTTTTAAATTCGCGAATTTCGTTCCGACCAGAACACAAAAGTTGAATTCTTGTTTCTTAAACTGTCATTATAATGGTCTTAGTACTTACCAAAACTGCTGTTGACGTGTTAATTACTTAGATTTCCGACTGCAGCAATGTTACGACGAAAGCGAGCTTTGTATTTATTACGCATAAAAGATACTGAACTGGATCAATGATTGTACTTCCTGCGGGCGGTCGTTTCAAACATAGTAATGCGAATTTGTTTCCCTGCACTGTCATACTGAGTCCTTCATACAATTTCCGTCTGTAACAAAAAGTGAAGTGAAATAAGGGGTAAGTAACGGCATCCAGCGTTAATTCCATTTATATCCTTTAAAACTAAACATTAAGTAACATATGACTTTGAACTACTTATCGGACGGTGGACAAAATCAAGCGGAAAGGTTTAAAGTCTAAAGTCTAAAGTTGCGTATTTGAAAAAAGACTTTTTATATTGCTGTAAATTATCAGTTTCGCACAATATGGTGGAAAACAAATCATTTAACATTAGTATTGAATGACATTTATATCAGCCAAACACAAACTTCAGTTTAATTGCTGTTACAAATAATTGAGGAATAAGAACATAGTTACTCATGGACTTTATACCATTGTTTATAAAGTGTTCTGCCGTAATCATCAGATCATGAACACAGAATGTCGATCATAGTGTTTTTATTAACTGAATCACTTTATTTATTAAGCGAAATCATAGCAATTAAATGACGCTTTATGTTTATGCCGCAAAAAGCTAAGCCCTTTGTGTCCGAGGTAGTGAATTGTATCGAAATATATTGTTTCTTCCTGTGTGCGGTCAGTGTAATTGTCACTCAAAACAAAGTTGAAATTTGTGTTTCCTATACTGTTGTTTTATGGTCCCAGTATTTATTGAAACGACTGTTGACGTAGTAACTAATACCATTTCCGGTCGTAAAATGAAATTGACAAACACGGAATCTAAGCGCATACGGCTTAAGCAAAAGAAAATGTCTTTTTATCATACAACTTATCGCCCGCATATTAATTAAAACGAGAGCCCTAAGCCACAAGGCCACGGCACGTTCCATCTCTTACAGGAAGGAAAGAAACAGCCTTAAGGCGAACTATTGACATTATATTAAATTTTGGAAAATACATATTAACCCTTACAAGAATTCAGACACAAACTTCAATCAGTTCGGTTGCATTGGTAAATCATAAAGGGATAGCGAAATATTGGTTTTACCCATGGACTCAATATATTGATTAACGCTAAAACCTACGCCTTTTGTTTTCAGAGGTAGTGAGCCAGATCAAATTATGTTCTTCCTTCCTGAGTGCAGTCATTGAACTTGTAACTGCAAACAAAGTTGAACATTGTGTTTCGTATACTCTTTCTTCTCCTTCTTATTTTGTTTCACGCTCCTACACAGAATGGACAGAAACGAAATCTACCAAATGCTAGCTAACTTAAGAGAAAGAAAATAGCAGGTTTCGCGAAGATGACATGAAGGAGTATTACATAGTATACACTTAACTTCAGTAACAAATTCAATTCTGACTGAAATGTAGGTGCATCGATCACAGTCAGTCATCTCGTGATTCAATGAAAAGGAAACTTTCCGAACGAAATGCCTGAAAATTTTCACCAAAGTAAATATGAGAGCGTTGAAACGACGTCAATGCTTCACCTTTGGTTCTTCCGCAACAAGCAAAGACCTTTGTTAGCGAGGTAATGAATTGTATCGAACTATGTTGTTCCTTCCTGGGTGTAGCCGAAACACTTGTTATTCCAAACAATGTTGAAAATAGTTTCGTGTGCCGTTATTTTATGACCTTAGTGAAGCGTATGTATACCGCGTAGTAACTAATAAGATTTCCGGCCGTAAATATGTTATTTAAATATATAATATAATGAGCTGTTAACAGCACGCAAGCGAGAAAGGAAGCGCAAGACTGTTATGGTAATGTAGACAGGTTGAGATGTATTAGGGAGCCGTTTCACGATCCTGATAGCGCAGACGGACAACAACGCAGAGGGAAAAGTTAAACCTGACGAAGACTAAGCAAATTTAATACCCTGGGAAGAAAGCGAGCTAATATAAGGTAAAAGAAAACTTCGTTTTATTGGTGAACAATTGAGTTCAGAAACTAAACTATTTGATTTTCACCCCTGCGTTATATGCTGTTTGGTTCGGCGCTGCATGTTCTTTAGAAAATATATTTCCTATCGGTTATTTTTTTCGACTTCTGAGTTTGTTTTCTCTTAAGAAAACAAAGTGGAGGAACTTGTATGAAATGTTTTGAAGACTAGTAAGATGTTACAGTGGTGCCAAGCGAAGCGTACCCCCTTAGAGTTCATTAATGAATTGATTATGCGACATTTGAATCCGTTAGTCAATTTCAAGAATGCATTCATCTTATTAAAAATAGAAGCGCCGATCAATGTTCGAATCAGAATCTGGTTTCTGATCACAGCCGCCCGATTTGAATTAAATAGAAGGCGAGGAATTGAATTTGTCTAACCATCTGTTGCATCTAATAAACGTGAACAAGTACGTCCTGAAAAACATGTTCAAGTTTGAAAGGGGTGCAGACAACGTATTGCAAGAGCGACCATGAAAGTCAACTGCCGATAAATAAATTTCATGCCTCCAGAAATTTGGTCAAATTTAACTTTTTACAGTTAATTTCAGTTTACTTTGGCCGCGCCGGTACGGTTTCCAAGTTTCTTGGGAACTTGGGAATTTTGTTTACAATTTACTATAATTGTTTGAAAGCTAGCAGCCAACCACGTTTTGACATAAGTTAGGCCTGGTATAAACGTCGCATTTTATATGCGCCTAATACAATACTAATTCGAGTCGACTCGAATTAAAAAATTCGCTATTTGGTTTTAAAGGTTGCATTTAACTGTGTCGCATTTAATTGCTGAGCTATTGCTGAGCGTTCAATTCCAAATATAAAAACCAAAAATTTGGTCATTTCACGTTGTTGTTCCGCAAAGAACGGCTATGAACGGCAATGAAACTGGAACAGTCAATCTTTTTATATACGTCACGTGGGATGATGACGTCATATCACGTGACAATTACATCATGATGTCAAAACAGCAGCCACTTTGGATCCGCGATCTTGGAATTCAAAATTTTTTCAAAACGTCAGAAAACCGTCCAAGGGTGTCGGAAGGAACCGGTTGGGATGAACATTGAATAATGGTAAGTGATTTTCCAAAATCAGAAAAGCAGCCGAACGAGATGGTGCTTACCATTTGAAATTCGGTTTCCTGTTATTGTTTTCCGTTGATGAGAGACTGGAACTGGGAAATCGTGCAATTGGTAAGGAAATTTCCGACGTTCCGTTCCGAACGGCAAAAGAAGACTACCTCTGTAGTAGTCCACAATTTTCAACCGAACTTTCCTGATTTTTTGGCTAAATGGTTAGCACCCCAAAATCTATAAAACAGTGCAAAAAAACCTAAAAGAGGTGAAAATAATTGAATTAAAGTTAATTTCCATTAATGGAAACATAAAAATTACAAATGTGGAAAAACATGTCTGTCAAAATCACGTTGCCATGGTAACGTCAAGTTCCAGACACAACAAACTATCCTACCAATTTATTCCCAGATAAATTTTAGATAAAGTCGCAAGGTTTGGCAGCGTTTGGTTGAATCTTGAAAAAGTTATAAACGTTCAAAGTCAGCGATGGCACCCCCCCCCCCCCCCTCCCCACCGGTCTGGATAGGGCTAAACGTCGCATTTTACATGCACTTAATTCAGTAATTTGATTCGGTGCATGTAAAATGAGACGTTTAAACCAGATTTAAGGCCTAGTTTAAACGTTCATAGCCGTTCTTTGCGGAACAACAATGTGAAATGACCAGATTTTGCGTACTGTGAACAACCTGAGCCACGACGGATAATGTTTGGTTTTTATATTTGGAATTGAACGCTTAGCAATTAAATGCGACACAAAAAATGCGACGTTTAAAACCAAATGCCGAATTTTTTAATTCGAGTCAACTCGAATTAGTATTGTATTTGGCACATGTAAGGCCTGGTTTAAACGTCGTATTTTACATGCGCCGAATCAAATTGCCAAATTAAGTACATGTAAAATGCGACGTTTAAAACAATTAAATTCGGCAGATTTGAATTGGTATTTTTTCCCAGAAACGTTGTATTTATAAAATCTGGCAAGGAGTCAAAGTGATTTAGGCGGGAAAATCGCTGAAATCGGAGCAATGTATTCTAGACTTTCGCTTCCCGGCAACAATAATTAACTTTTTACAACGGCCTGTTTGATTCATTTAGGCTTCGATCCACACCGTGTACTTAAAACCAGTCACCAACCTCCATAACCTCTTCACAACAGCCTGACAGCTATTGCGAGACTCTGAGACCCAAGTTCTCAAATTCGAGATTCCGAGATGCCCTTCAATTTTGAAATTCCGAGATGCCGATAGTTTAATTTGAGACTCCGAGATTTCGAGACTTTGCTAAATTTCGCCGAGACTTATGAATTCTGTATGGACCATTCTACACCCCTCCGGGTATTTTCTTGTACGTTGTTTTCCTTTTGCTTGTAAAACTGATTGAATATACCTATGACTTCTTCACGCAAAAAAGGTTCTCAAAGACTTCCTAACCCTGAAATTTGTTATTGATACGATTAATTAGTAATTGGACCTCGTATCGTACAATTCAGGGAGTAATTGTGCTCATAATTTCAAATTACTCGTGTAATTACTCCCTGAGTTGTACTTCGCTCAGTCCAATTACTATTACAAACCACAAGTTCGTTTAAACAGAAGAACGTATATAAATCAAAACAACAACAACTGCAAGCTTCTTAGCTTAAGTTAACGTCCCTAGAATCTGGTCATTAATTTTTTTCCCAGACACTATTGCATTCCCATATAAACACATTATTTTACTGGCGACACATCTTGACATGTTTGCTTACGCCATGGAGCATGCTTTCATCCTAAATTACGTTCCCTTAAACATTGGGCGGGGATATACTCAAAGAGCTTTCGTTTCGTTTGTCTCAACTAGAAATCGTTGGAAAAGAAGAAGTACATGATGGATTCTAATGGCGGTGAGCAGCAACATATTGGAAAAGAAATCGACTCAAAGCATTTTTTTGGCATTTATGACAAAGCAGTTATGAGGTTTGCCACCTATGAGCACGCACACATTGGAGAACATGTCGACTTAGAAAGAGAAGAACACAGAAAACTAACACTTCCAAATAATGTGGAAATTAAATACGAGCACATTATAGCATTCGCTGGAGATTACTTTGGTATACCAGAACACCCAATCATCGATCCTTCAAGCCAGGGAATGGACGAGATAGACTCCGGACACAACCAGCGCTTCTTGAACGCATACAATACTTTGGCACGCGCACCAAGAGAAGAAATACAGAACGTGTTGGAAAAGCTGCTAGCGGCGTTAGGCAAAGAAATCGAAACTGGTAAAAGCGTCAGCTGGAAAGAATGGGACAAAATCACTGGTGGGGGTTGGCAGTGGGGTATCCCGCCATATAAACAGGGGCTGATGTTGCAGTTAGCTAAGAATAATCACGACCATTTTCTCCCTTACGCCAAAGACGCCTATCTGACTGGTCATCAGCTAGCTATGGACAAAGCAAGGGAAGCGAGTGAATATGGCGGAAATAAGAGGAAGGAGTTTCTTGATGAAGCACTTTCGCTAGATGCGTTTGCTTGCCACTTTCTCACTGACAGCTTTTCCAGTGGACACATCCGGTAAATATTACTTTTAGAGTATTATCATTTATAAATGATTGACAATAATTATCTTCTTGCCAATAATTTGAATTTGAAATTCTAAAGGAACATAATTAGTATTTATGGACATATCTCACAAGGACTGGAGACTACCAAATTCACGAGTTTGATTGGCTAAAATCGATATTATTAACCGCGGTGTAGATTTTCTCATCTAGACCGCCATCAAGATCGGACTAGCTATAACATTTGCCGTGCGAAAGTTACAAAAAAAAGATAAGCAAAAAAAAAAAACAAAATACAAAATCATTGGCTTCTTTCTGCTAAAAATACTAAATGGAAGAGCAGCTAGACGAAAAAAAAAGGTAGAGAGTAAAAGCAAACTTTCGCAAATTTAAGTTCATTTCAGAGGCAATCAAAACACCTTTCGTACAGTCAAATTAGCAGGTGACACGTTTTCTTTAACTACCTCAAAATGTTGATGCTACGTACGTCTTAATCTGTAAATATTTTTATAAGAATGTTTTACATTAAAATTTGTAACTAAGTCAGCTACGGGATAGGATTTTTACTCGTTTGTTAGATAATTACTGTTAGATCGAATTGAAAGTCACATTTTTATGATTTTACATTATTTCAGGATTCTCCTGCCGGGCTTTAAAAATTATAAGAAATCGCTTATTGTTTTCCTTTTCAAAAGAATGCGTTTTAAAAAGGGACCTGTCAGTCCAATAAATACCCGCAAAAAAGAGTGCCACAGGTTTATTAGTTTTATATTAAATGTCACCCACGTTACTAAAGTTTGATCGATCGATCGATCGATCGATTTATCGATTGATTGATTGATTGATTGATTGATTGATTGATTGATTGATTGATTGATTGATTGATTGACAGGGTGCCAAGAGTTGAGTTGGGAAAGGCAACCACTCTCGGAATGGATGGCAACTTACTTTGTAAGTACATGCATGATGAAGATGGCAAGTTTGGCCTACGTGTGACAAACGCAAGAGGCGATAAGTGGATAGCATATGGTGATGGAATGCTTTTGGATAAAAAGAGCAAAGAAAATCGAAAGTTTGTAGTCGAGGCTACTCAAAGGTCAGTTGATCAAGTGTATGAAGCTTACCACAAACCCAAAGAAGATCTTGACACAGCTGTGGTGACTGATCTCATTCCATTTGTTGACCAGGAACAGAAAAACAACCACCCCATGTTTCAAGTAAAGGACGGGAAACTGCATAGGAGGTCAGACATCAATAACCTTCAAGACCCAAACACTATCACCGATTGGTGGGGGCCGACAACAATGGCGATGATTTTCGCGACTTACAAGCCACGAAACTCAGCCATATAGACACCATGATCTCGATAGCATGACAACTGTGTCTGACAACTCCAAAAACTATGCTAATCAACAAATAGATTTTTTTTACCAGTGCTTCTGATTAACAAATTGAACAATTTTTATATAGACTCTTGGTTTTAGGCCATCGTAACTTGATTAAAAACATGAAACAAACAGCGGTAATAAACATTGTGAAGAATCGCATTTTACTAACTTGACGTTTCGTATGCTATGCAACATACATTTTCAAAAGTATGACCGTTACAAAATTTTAACGACTATTATATATTGTTATGAAAAGGGTCTGGAACCTAGACTGAGACAATTGATCTACAGCAGTAACTTAATATTATCGCTTAGGTTAATAGAGCAATATATAATAGTATAATATATAATAGTCGTTAAAATTGTATGTTAAAATGTATGTTGTTAGTCGTTAAAATGTATGTTGCATAGCATACGAAACGTCAAGTTAGTAAAATGTGATTTTTCACAATGTTTATTACCGCTGTTTGTTTCATGTTTTTTTGACCAATTTTTTTCGATGGTCTGCACTCTTATACACCATAAAGTTATTTCAAAGTAGAGTTTTATACAATGACTCGGACAATTAAATGGCGAATTGCATGGTAAAATCAGTTACAAATCGTGTGTAACACCTCGTAGGCCGAACGGCTGACGAATGTGTGGGAAACTTCGTCCTTAACGTTCCAGCTGACGTTTAACAATGCAGTTTTCTCTTCCCAAATATTGTTTATGTGGATCTATTAATCAAATTTGATTCAACTAGTAACGTTCCTTAATGTAGATCTTATCATTTAGTGATCACATCTGCACTCTTGCCTAACAGCCGCAAGATGGCAGGATTTGTTCTACGTAGACAGAAAAATTGGAATTTTTTAAACTTCCCAAATTGATTTTTTGTTTATTTTTTTAAAATAAGAAAAAAAAAACAGTTAGAAATCGTTCGCGTGTGTGTAACACCTCGTAGGATGGCTGAATGCGTGGGAAACCTCGTCCTTAATGTTCCAGCTAACGTTTAACAACTCGTCGGATTCTGTTTTTCGGTAGAAGTTTCCTTACATTGAGTTACGTGTGGCGCATGGACTTTATCCTCATCGACAAAAAAGATAAAAAAAAGATAAGAACACAGGTGCCATGAGGCGAAGACAGGTTATCAGAACACAGACATTCAGCCCGACGGCCAAATAGATCTCTTTGTTTTATACGGCCACAGATATTTCACTTGAACATATATATATATATACGCTACAATATAAAACTTAATGCAAACTTTTAAAACCAGTCATTCCACAGTTCTAATTTTCATGCATCCAGATAAAATTTGTGTAAACTATACAACTTTGACTTTAAACTACTGATAACTCAGAATGTCAAGAAAAACCCTAATTTAAGGACGTTCGCGCGAAATCTTCTAAAACTGCTTTTTTTCGGCCCTGAAACTTTTATCACTGTGAGTATATGGGTTACTCATGTCAGAAATGTGAGAACAATTGGGGGGTCACCGAATTCGCTGTGGAGATATTATTTCCAAAAGACTGCCTTAAATCTAAAAAATCGGGCTTTGTTTCTGAATATGGCTGCTTTGGGAGTGTTTGTCCAGAAATCTTGAAAATCAATCCCTGAAATGCAGTTTTCTCTGCCAAATATTTTTTATGTGGATCTATTAATCACATTGATTCAACTGGTAACGTTCTTTAATGTAAATCTTATCATTTAGCGATCACATTTGCACTCTCACCTAACAGCCGCAAGATTGCAGGATTCGATACTACGTAGACAGAAAAATTGGAATTTTTTAAACTTCCCACATTGACGTTTTGTTTATTTTTTTAATCTGTCGAGAACTGGAAGAGAAAGTTGTCTATCAAAAAAATAAAAACTTGGGGGTCACCCACCGATTAAGAGAGTAAACTGTAAGCGAAGTTAAACGGCTACCAGCACTATATGTGATTGAAAAGCTTCCTCAGCGCGCGCGCTCGATGCATGACATTGCGACATGAATTACGTGCGCAGTAAAGATGCGCATAAATAATTAGCAAGAACGTCCTTAAAAACTAATAACATTCCTATCTGAGAGGAGTAGAAAAGAGCTTGAATTATTCTGAGCCGCGTTTTGATCGAGGACCTTAAATAGGTGGCTGCTATCAAATATTTTTCGTCACAATAAGCCAAAAATAAAAACCCTGTATAAAAACCCTACCATCAAGCCCGAATAGCCGGCTTAAAATTTAAATAAATTCATCTATAATTATTTTCCAGAGGATGAAATAAAACATGTTGTAGCCTGCGAGCAGGCTCACCTTTGGGTCACACGAGCGAGGGCGAAGCCGCCATAAGCGAGTGACCAACTTTCTTGGCGCTTCCGCACCAGGGCTCCTCCCCGCCGGATCGCTTCGTTCCGGATTCGCTCTTTGCATCGCTCGCGCGTGTAACCCAAAGGCGAGCTTGCTCGCAGACTTATAATGTTACTGCTTTAACAGCCGGTCGGCATGCATACTTTAAAACTGCCCTGCATGCAATGCGGCGCGAGTCTTACTCAGTTGTTCGAAGTGAAGAGCAAAAAAGAAAAAGAGGGGTTTTTACCCAGAAATGTTAAAATTTTAGAGGTTCAGATGGCTGAAACGTGTTTTTTTTCGATTTTGTGCCTGTTCGAACTTGCAGCTTTATTATATAGTTGATATCAAAACGTAATAATTGCAGTAACAAAAGAAGAAAAAATGTATAGCATAAGCACGAACCCCAGTAAGCACAAGCCAATTATTGTCAGGTTCAAATCTTATAGAGCAAAGAAAGAACTATATGGAGCTCGTAAGCAGTTAAAAGGTCAGAACCTGAATCAAGTTTTCAACGGTGGCGACTTTGTCTATATAAACGAAAATCTAACAAGAATGCGACGCCAATTATTCGCCGAAGTGTGGAAAAGAAAGAAGCTAGAGCATTGGCATAGTGCCTGGACTATAGACGGTAAAATCTTTGTTAAATTAGAAGCAGCTGATTATCCTATAAGAATTTACAATAATGAAGACTTAGATAGGATTTACTGATTGATGTCAATTTTTCTCACTTAGCATTTACCCCGGGTCTGACCGCTGATGCTCGGTTCAATTGTTACACTTTCCTTATGCCATACAATTAATTTTCAATTCGTCATCCAGTAGTATTATTATTTTCCATTTACTAAAGCTATCCCCTCTATACATGAAGTCGCTTAACGGCTTAATAAGTTTTCGTAATGTCCTGTGTTTTGTAATATTTCTGTTTGGTGGCATCACATCTGAGGACAACTTTTTTTGGCTGGGGCTCTGGTGCAGGTGTTGAGCCTTAATTACATTTGCAATGGGTTTAAAATGTGTTTCCCTAAATATCAGAGGCATAAATAAGTCGATTAAACGTAGAAATTTATTTAGGTGGCTTCATAATGGCAAATATGACCTAATTTTTTTGCAGGAAACCTACAGTGACAAAACAATCGAAAACGTTTGGCGTGCAGAATGGGGCGGTGACATTTGCTATTCCCATGGTTCAAAACATAGCAGAGGCGTGATGATTCTTTTTCGTCCAACCTTAAAAGCAGAGAATATTAGCATTACTAATGATAAGAACGGAAGAATGCTTATTGTTCGCCTCACACTTCAAGATGAAGAATTTTGTTTAGTCAATGTTTACGCTCCCAACGACCAAAATCAACAAATAAATTTCTATAACGAATTAACAAGCAAGTTACGTCCCTATGCAAATGAAATCTCATAATGGGAGGTGACTATAATTGCCCACTCGAAAATATTGATAAAATAGGTGGAAAAGACATCAGAAACAAGAAAAATGTAATCCACAGCATAAAGGAAATGAGCGACAATTTAAGTCTCGACGATATATGGAGACTTCACCACCCGAGTGATAAGCGCTTTACCTGGCAGAACAGCTCAGGAAAAATACGATGTCGATTAGATTATTGGCTTATTTCAAAACATTTAGTTCCTCGTACTAGTAAAACGGACGTGTTGTCATATTACGATTCAGACCATTCCCCAATTTACGCCGAAATCGCATATAAAAATAACCAAAAAACAACCGGTCCAGGGTTTTGGAAATTTAATAACTCTCTTCTTAATAATGAAGAATTTGTAACAAACCTAAAATTCTTTTTACTACAAGCCAAGGAAAAACATAGTGGAACAAGCGATAAAAGACTTTATTGGGAAATGATTAAAATGGAGATCAGAGACTTTTGTATCCGTTTCTCTAAACGTCTTGCTAAAAGTAAAAAGTCGAGAGAAATAAATTTACTCTGCAAGTTAAAACATTTAAATATGCGTCTTGATCAAAATCCACAAGAAGCCAATTTAGTAACAGAAATTGAACGTGTCAAGCTTGATCTTCAAAGGATCGCTGAACACAAAACAAAAGGCGCGATTATAAGAAGCAGGGCACGGTGGTACGAACATGGCGAAAGAAATACGAAATATTTCATGAATCTTGAGAAGCGCTCACATGAAAGGAAGCATATTGTTAAATTAAAAACAGATCAAAACGAGTATGTCGAGGAACCAAAGAGGATCTTGTGCCAGATGGAAACATTTTATAAAGCTTTATATGCCTCGCAAATAACGGATAACACATTTGATGCGTCAGCCTCATCCTTCTTAAATCCTGACAATGTACAGAGACTTGATAACGAGCAGCAAAAATCCTGCGAGGGCCTCATCACCGAAGAAGAATGCTTATCCTCTCTCAAAACGTTCGAGAAAAATAAAACCCCAGGTACAGATGGACTGACTGCAGAATTTTATTTGTGCTTTTGGGAATTCGTAGTAACTCCTTTAACAGACTGTTTAAATGACGCCTATTGCAGAGGTGAAATGTCGATCTCGCAAAGGAGAGGTGTGATTTCATTGTTTCCTAAAAAGAATAAAGACACCCTCCTCCTCAAAAATTGGCGGCCAATTTCTTTGTTGAACATTGACTACAAAATAGCTACGAAATGTATAGCAAAACGATTAGAGAAAGTTTTACCTAGTTTGATAAATAGTGACCAAACAGGGTATGTTAAAAACCGCTTTATAGGAGAAAACATTCGGCTAATATCGGATGTAATTGAATTGTATGAGAAAAAACAACTACCTGGCATGTTACTCTTTATAGATTTTGAAAAAGCATTTGATTCCTTAGAGTGGAAGTATCTGTTCAAAGTCCTTGAATTAATGAACTTTGGGCCAATGTTCCAAAAATGGATCCACACCTTCTATTCCAATATCACCAGCTGTGTGATAAATAACGGGTTTGCGTCCAATTTCTTTCTGCTTCAAAGAGGAGTCCGACAAGGGTGCCCCTTATCGGGGCTCTTATTTGTCCTGGCAATTGAGGTACTAGGCCAAGCAATTAGAAAAAATGAAAATATCCGTGGTTTGAAAATTAACGACACCGAATTAAAATTAAGTATGTACGCGGATGATATCACCGCATTTATAAAAGATGATTGCTCTGCTAATCACTTGTTCAATCTTTTAAATGATTTTGGAGCCTGTTCAGGTCTAAAAATAAATATTTCTAAAACGGAAGGAATGTGGCTTGGCAGTCTCAAATGCAATTTAGGTAAACGTTCTCCATTCAATATTTCGTGGCCTGAAAAATATGTAATCGTGCTAGGTGTGGCTTTCGCATACGATCCTTCTGTTAGCTACAAAATAAATTTCGAGGAAAAACTTGCTGCGCTAAAGAAAATTTTAAACCAATGGACGACCAGAGGCTTAACGCTAATGGGAAGAATTTGTATCATTAAAACCCTCGCCATCTCCAAGCTTGTTTATAATACTTCTGTTCTTACAACTCCACCGAAATTTACTAGTGAAGTTAATGATATTTGCTTCAAGTTCATATGGAACTTTAAGCCTGATAAGGTCAAACGCAACACGTTTATAGGTCCTATAGAGAAAGGTGGCCTTAACATGGTAGATTTCACCATGATAGACAAGTCTTTAAAAGCAGCATGGGTTAAACGTTTATATGAAGCTGGTGATACCAAATGGTGCTCCCTCTTCTCATTGGCTACATCCCAATATGGTGGCTCTTTTCTTTTGGAATGCAATTTTAATGCACCTGATCTAAATTTTGCCTCGTATGTGCCGTCTTTTTATAAGGAAATATTGACTGTCTGGCAGGAGCTACATTCCAAAGACCCTTCTTCTGCTAAAGAATATGAAAATGAAATTATTTGGAACAACCGCTTTATTAAAATAGATGGGAAATCAGTCTTCTACCCATCCTGGCATAGAAGAGGAATAATCAAAATCTGTCATCTGCTAAACGAGAATAGAAAGTTTTTATCAAGATCCGAGTTTCAACATAAATATGGTATGACAGTAAATTTCCTAACATATAATGGCCTTCTTGCCGCGATCCCTGAGGTATGGAAAAGATCAATTGTAAATTCTGAACGAATGCTTACTGATGTTGACAGCAAAGACCTTCCTCCTGCGAATGTCACTGCCAAATCTGCTCGCGAACTGCTTGTTTTAAAAGTGTTCAAAGCTCCAAACGTAGAAACTAAACTAATTGAAAAATGTCTTCCTATTAAAGCCATTTATGAATTGCCTTTCAAGGTTACATTAGAAAACAAACTCAGATGTTTCCAATATAAGATCATACATAATATTCTACCCACCAACAGCAGACTTCATAAAATAAAATTGAAAATTTCTCCACGTTGCGATCGTTGTAGCTCTCCATATGAAACCTTATCTCATCTGCTTTATGAGTGTTCGGCGGTACAAACAATCTGGCAAAAAGTTATTGCTTGGTGGAATGAAAAGCGATCAGAAAAAGTCATCTTAATTGATACAGATATTTTTTACGGTTATAAACCAGAATCAAGCAGTTTTTATGCCCTGAATCATTTCCTTATTATTGCTAAGTATCACATTTTTCTGTCCTGGCTGAATATGGTATCTCCAAGTTTTGATATCTTCCTTCTTTTACTCAACGAAAAGATCCTATATGAACGTACCATTGCTGTTAAAAATAATACTATGATGAAATTCAGATCAAAATGGACAACACTTTGCGCATGAGCTCCCCTCAAATATTCGCCCCAGAGGTTGTGCCACTATTTGCTCGTCTTTTTTATTATTTTTTTTTTGCCTTTTTTTTCCCTTATAAACTCATTTTACTTGTTATCTTATTTTCTCTTTCGCTTTTTTTTTTGCCTTCTCCTAGTAGTAGAATAAACTAATACAGTCAACGATACACAGTTTAGTATACAGAATTATTCATTCATATTTGTAAGTACATTGTAAGTTCAAGACGGAATTTTAAAAAAATTATTATTGTAAGTAATGCTATTCGTTATCTATTTATCTATTTATCTAAGTTTGTTTATTTACTTATTTCTATTTCTTTAAGTGTATTGTTAAATAAATAAATAAATAAATAAATAAATAAATAAATAAATAAATAAATAAATAAATAAATAAAAATAAAAAAATAAGCGTTAGCCAGCAAACGGCTAATGTGTTACCAGACGACTTGTGTTTTTTTCGAGTGTTTGTTAGAATTTCCAGTATAATTATATACTAGAAGGTAAACCGGTGACTAGTTCAATTCTTGTCTTTTTTTTCGTTGCTAAAACTTGGCATTTATTGCAAAGTAACGGTCGGGATAATTGGTAGATAAGTGTGTTTAGAAGAGGATGTTGAATAAAGCATTTAGAATACTCTTTGCGTTTTGTTTTCTTTCGTGTTAGGACTTTTGTTACTATTCCGCATCTCTGGTGCTTGCTGAGAAATAAGAGTTAAATCGTATCAGGTTTTACATATTCCGTACAGGTCTGCAATAGAGTCATTACAGGTTTGAACAGTAAGCCTGCATTGTCGTGTCATTATTATTATTATTATTATTTTGTATTTTAATACTTTATTTGATTTTATGGTTTCTTACAAAACATGTACATATTGTTGTTACGAACATATTGTTGTTACGAACACACACACACACACTCACACACACACACACACACACACACACACACACACACACACACACATTACACTTACAGGAAACTCGCTACACTTCCATTTTCCTATTACACAATACAATACTATAAACTATAACTTACATACGCAGTACAAAGATTTTAACATGTTATGACAGATTATGTTTCTACCTCAATATACCTGCCCCATTTTTTTTGATGGATGGGCCATTTATTATTAAATTGAGCAATCTTTTCCTCAAGTTGATAAATTTTCTTCACTTGTGCTTTGAATGCAATAATGGATGGTTTAACCTTATTGCATCTACACGAATATATATATTTTTTTGCAATTAACAAAATATGGTTAACAAACCAATCCTCCTCGTCAGTAATACCAAACATTATATCTTTATGACAGAGGGATTTAATTTGGATATTCTGGTGGCCCATCCATTTTATAAGTTCTGCCCAAAACTTCTTGGTATAGTGGCAAGTTATAAAGATGTGTTCGAGAGATTCGTCTACTTCTCCGCAAAAAGAACAGAGTGGAGATGAAATTATTCCAACTTTACTAAGGAGGACATTTGTTGCAAGACATCTGTTAAGAATCATTTAGAATACTCTTTGCGTTTTGTTTTCTTTCGTGTTAGGACTTTTGTTACTATTCCGCATCTCTGGTGCTTGCTGAGAAATAAGAGTTAAATCGTATCAGGTTTTACATATTCCGTACAGGTCTGCAATAGAGAGAGTCATTGCAGGTTTGAACAGTAAGCCTGCATTGTCGTGTCATTATGCACACCTGCATATAGTCCAGTCCTCGCTTTATAACGTCAGTCACTCGCCTTATGTTGGCAGGCGAGTTGCGATTTGGGGGTTTAATGTGATGATTACTCCATGAATCAAACCGAGGAGCACTGTTTACTTTCAGTTCGCCATCTTTAGTTGACTACCGTGAGTAAAAATCGTCTTTTGCAGCTTTGAGAATTGGCAAAACGCGTTTGATTTTGGGTCAGGCAAGACTAATGGCCTCTATCTGATGTCGGATAAATTCAAGCTCGCTTACATAAGTTTTTGATCGTTATACGTGTACACAAAATCGACATAGCATACCGATAGCTTGAATTTGAGAAGTGAACAAGGCCGTTTGTGTCGTAACGTTTAGACTACGTTTGTGACAGCCGTTCCACGAGGCAAACCGATCAGATTGCAATTGAAAAGGTGAGCTGCCTGTAATTTTTGTTTGCTTTAGCATGCATTGTTATCAATAATTGAGGCTTATGTTTATTTCCTTTCATTCCTTCGTGACTCGTCATTTTGAGTTGTGGCGAGTGAGAATTCTCTCAGTTGCAACTTCTGCTTATAGCATCGGGAAAGTGTGTTTGATTTAGCTGTTTAACGGAGGTTTCGCGCCTGTAGTAAATGTTGTACTTTATCAGGTATCGAATAAATCTGAGCTCACAGCTGTTTGTACGGCCCGTTGAAAGACTCAACCGTAAGGTAAGATTGAATGTTGTGTTGTTTAGTTGTTGTATTTGTACTAAAACTCGGAACGGCAAAACACCGCGACAGCCCAGAACAGCTCAGAACACCCTTGAAAGAGGTATGGCAACCATAGGTTTAAATGTCTAATGGCAAATTAAAAGTTTCTACTCGGCTAATCCAGTCGATAAAACGATAATAGACGGCATGTACGCATAGAGAAGAGGAAAGCTAAACACAGTTTCGAAAGACCCCGAAACAAGCTCAGATTACACGAGACAATGTACCACGAAATATAACATGCAACATGCAGATTCATAGGAACATTGCATCGGGGCAGCTAGCTTTTCCACAAATTCAAAATTAGATAAAGAAATCCTTTTTATCACCGGAGTCTATCTCTTTCGTTGTTTTTTAACTAAACTTTCCAAAGACAAACCACTGATTTTTTCAAACTGTCACGCGGACACAATATTTTATAACCAAAGTCATGTTTCCAAGTAAAAGTATCTTTAACTTAAGAAAACGTCGTAGCTTCGACAACTACTACGGGGAAAAGGATAAATAAGATTGAAACTATTAACCCTTTAAGACCCAGTCGTACATATATGTACGAAAACACCAGCAGTGATTAAAAAAATCTGCAGATTTCATATATCTGGAAACATGATAACAATCATCACTTTTTTATGACAAAACAATAATTTTCATAACCTTAAAAGCCAACTAACTGACTACAACTTTGGATTTCCGTTGCGTATGGTTGGTTGTTCTGCTACAAATCCAAAAATGCCCGTTTTCCTCTTCATAGGACAACAGCAAAAAACACACATCTTTGCCTCCATTTCATTTTAATAAAAAAATTATTCAGAATCCAAAACTGTACATTTCCAGCAAACTTCAAACCTTTTCCTTCTTATCCACCAAGAAAATTTCACATCAGTCTTTCAGCGGCCTCAACAATTACTATTCGATTAGAGCTATGCTTGAAACCTTGTCATTTCCTTATTTCTGACCACAAGGAATGCCTGGGTAATACAGCCATGTCGGCAGGAGTTCACCGGTTGACCGAGTCAACTCCGAGTCCGAGTCAAATCCGAGTCCGAGTCAAGTGGCCGAGTCACTGGTCAGCGGTTTGTTCATTACAAAAATATAAAGTTTGCTGTAAGCATAAATATGTGTACGATAGTCCATAGTGTTCCCTAACCAACAAATGAAAGCTAACCGCAAGCAAAAAGGAGTGGAACTAGCCGCAAGCGAACCGGAGTGGAACTAACCGCAAGCAAACCGGAATGGAGCTAGTAACCGCAAGCAAACAGGAGTGGAACTAACCGCAAGCGAACCGGAATAGATCAAAACCAAAACCAAACTGGGAAATCCAGCCAAAAATCCAACAAGAACGTCTGCACTTTCTACTAGCCATCTTGTGAACGACTTGCGAAAGACAAAACCTCATGGTCTGGAGTTTGAAAGGTTTATTGCTGTTCAGTGACTCGGTCTGACTCGGACTCGGATGTGACTCGGGATCGGAGTTGACTCGGGAAATGGAATTACTCATGTCGGCAGCATGCAAGCCTACCTACCTCTATTCCATATATTTTTTAGAAGTGTCGAGCCACCCAATCCTACCGGCAAAATTGTTCTGATGTCACTTGACGACACAACTGGAAATTCACCGATTGCATTCTTTTGAAGTCAAAAGTCGTCCAAATTGCCTTGGCAGGTCTTGGAATCCATCCACAGAACGGCCACAGAGACAATTTCACTCATGAACCGCCATGTTTTGATACGGATATTTTTGGCATTCCAATCGTTGTCAAATCATCTCTCACCTCAGTCTGGTTTCTTTCAGACGTTTGCCTCTACCCACCATTCTAGCTTAATGATGCCAGCCTGGGGGCTTCTGTAGTGGAAAATGACTCGGAAATACACTTATAAAGCCAAAACTTGTCAAATTCGAGCCCGACTACTCGCTTATCAAAGAAGCAACGGCCAGATACTGACATCAAAAAGAAAATTTGAGCCTTCGGTGTTTTGGAACAGCATATATTTTTACTTGAGCTTCTTATATGCAATCACGAAATTCTATGGAATGCCTAAGTCCAGAAATCAGCTTTAGACAATCACAGAAACTTGGGAATTAAAGGGTTAAACAAAGATTGCGAACTGCTAGAACCGAAAGCCTGCATTTGACGCCAAAATATGCATTGATATTTGTCCGAGGACATTGTCCACTTCCGATTAGCAAACAAAACTGCAAGCTGTGGGGTTCTTTTTTGGATACCTTTTTTCCAAACGGTCAGTAATCGACAGCATGACATGAATTGAAAACTGAATGTGCAAACGTAAAACACAAATTTTAAAAACTGGGAAATATCACTTGTAGGATAATTTGAGAATATTCTCGAGTTCTGTGACGTCATTGGAGCCCAGGAAGAATATTCAAAGGATTATTAGCGATGATAATAGGTCTGCCAGACAACATATATATATTACAGTACTGCAAAGCCTCTCAAATCTTCCACTCACTCCTGACACTGTTAAGGTCATTCCATCGAAAAAAGAAATGACAGTAGATTTTCATGCAAACTTTGCCAGTTCAGTGGTTGAACCTGAATGTTGAAATAAAAAAAGAGGGGTACCAATATTCGTTCAGGAGTAGTCATGAACCTTCTATATATACCCCATAATCCCCAACAATTTTACCTTTCAGAAATGTTATTTGAACCGCTTGCTTTACGTTTTGTGGCAGCAGAGAGAAAGTCGGAAGCAAAACATGAGATATAACAAGATATGTAGTGCATCGACTTGAACAGTTCGGCGGATAACCAGAACTGGGTATATGATTTCCTGTTATCTGATTGGCTCACACAAAACCAAAACATTGCCTAGACCGCGAAAGGACTAAGCTCTAATGAAATGGCGAGTGTGAAAATCGCGCGATCGAGCGAAGTGAAGTCTTATATGTCGCATGTAGGAGGAATCCCAATCTATCGATCTCTGGAGCCTCTCTAGGATTTGCTCCTGCTTTATTCATTCAAACACTGCAATTTTGTCCTCGATTTGTCGATCGCTTTTAATAACCCTATTTTTCGGTAGCCTGTATACAGCCGTCCGCGTCGGGAAAATATTTTCTGGAGGGGACATAGACCGTCTGCATCGGTTCGTGAAATCGGGATAATGTGGACATAAAAAAGCCTGTCGACGTTTGTTGTCACACGAGGTTCGTCCCTCGACTTAGGGCAGCCGAAGCATCGTGAACGCTCACTTAGAGCCGGTATGCATGTCATACCGTAAACGTTGGCGCTCCGGCTTTGATTGCGCTGTTAAAGCTTTTGCGATATCACATCACATCTCGCCAGAATACGCTTACCAACATCACTATCACGAGCACCGGGTTATTTAGAAGAAGGACCAGAAGACATTGTTTCACGTGTTTGTGGAATGACTAATAATAAGAATAATAGACATTCCTCCCAATTTCGTGACAATTTCGTGTGAAAATGAGATCTACATATTAAATTCACTTTCGTTTGCTCGAATCGGAGTGATTGATTGTTTGCTCGGGTGTCACAATAAATCCACAGTATTGGGAACTTTTATCAGCAGTAATGTATTAAAATATGTTTCAACATGTGCAGTGGGGAGAATATTTCTTTGCTTCTATAAAGTGTTTATATTTTGAGTACAAGCTGAACAGGCTGAAGGTCTAGTATTTATAGTACAGTGTAAGTTCGTTAAAGGACATAGCATTGCTCATTCAGTAGTCATTTATTCACTCATGTCCAATACACCCCTCCATTTATTACGGTATTTGCAATTGATAATGTAAGAACTCTTTGTCCTTGCTCCTCTATTAATGCTTTCTTCTCATTACCTACAGAAACAAAAATAATTGTGAAGTTACTATTATCCTTTAACACTCCATGGCCATTAAACAGTGAAATTCAGTCAGAATTTATCCATGTATTCCAGTGGGCAGCTATAGATTGTGAAGTCCAGTGAAAAGAGGTTCATTGACATGTCTAGGGGAAGATACATTGATCTTGTAAAAACATTTGGCATTACCACCCAACCATGTCTACAGTGTATCTGTTGTATGCCAAATTGATTTTCAGGTTAAATTCTTTTCCAAGCTAGGTTGGCAACAATCTGATGAGAAAACTGACAAGAAATAGTTTAAATTTATTTGGATTTCTTTTGAATGTATTCATATTGTTTTTTGACATAAATGTAGGTTGAAACAGATATAACATGAAAACCAATATGAGCTATAACATTCACACCTCTTTGGGAATATTTTTTTTGGGAATTGAATTGTGTCCTTAAAAAAATTATTATCTTTACAGACAAATTATTTTAACAGTCACATCACATTATTTAACAAGCAAGATATGTTCATAAGCAAATTACATATTAAGCAATTGCATCCTTCAAAAATACTAAATAATATGGTTGACCAGGGCTGTGTTTTTTTAAGAAAGCGGAATTAACACTAGACCAGGATTAACAGTTGTTTGTGCATCTCTTACTTAGATATATTTTTAGATTTTTTCAAAATTGCTTATGTATCCATGAAAATATATTTAACAATTATTTGCCGAAGTGGAGCTGAATAGTGGTGGATATTTACCAAGCCGCGAAGCGGCAAGGTAAATATCCACCATGTTCACTGACACTGACTGAGGTAAATAATTGCTTTAGTAATATAGTATATATATATATGCCATGTTGAATAACTAGCAGACCAAAACAACACTTTTGGTAAACAAAGTGACACGCAAAGGCAGTTTGTTTCTCTTTGGCTGCTTGGAGGTGAATAGCACTTTGCTAATCACCTCCAAGTTAACCAATCAGCATGGATGTAAAGCACTGTTCACTTGTGTGGTAATATTATACTAAAAATATATATATGGTGTTTGAGATAAGTTGACGACATAACTGAAGGATATGAAAGATATAAACAGAATGTCAAGAACCAAACACACTGGTAAATTTGTAGACAAAATGATCAAGCCTCAACAAGAGCTTATAAAATTTGTTTACAAAGAGGATTCAGGGATTTGAGTGAAGTAGATAAACATTGTCAGCCAAGAGTTGTTGCACCCTTCCTGATAGCTTTATGCTTTATGCAACGTTGGACTGGTCCACCTCCTGCTTGTTTGTTTCTCGACCATTTTTGTGTGGTACTGGGTTTTGCTGATGCTGTGGGTTTTTTAGTTATTGTTCTTAATAATAATGATAATAAAAATAATAATAAAAATCAGTTTTTTTCACAACTGCAATTAATTCAATACAAGATCACATTATTACCCTGGCATAGCTATAGTAGACCAGACATAATTAAAATAAATGATATTTTGATGTAACAAATATGGCTCCAATCCTTGTATTGTTGAAAGAGGAATGCTTCATTATTCTTTCAAACCCCTAATATTCTTTTAATTTACATGTGTCAAGACATGGAAGTAAGGGTCAATAAAAAATTCAGTTTGCAACAACTCTTGGCTGACAACATTCATCTACTTCACTCAAATCCCCGAATCCTCTTTGTAAACAAATTTTATAAGCTCTTGTTGAGGCTTGATCAATTTGTCTACAAATTTACCAGTATTTCATGTGACTGTGTGATCGGTTAAGGAGAAACACATCTGGCGAACTACATTATTGCATCTTAAAAAGCCTTGGAACAAGTGACGCAGTAATGGAACAACACAAAAATAACACCATCTAAAAGCAAATTTCATACACATTAACGACATATTTTTTTCACAGAGGACAAAAAATGCTACGTACCTGATTTCTCCATCTATGTGGCGTCGTGTCGTGTCGAAAACAGAGCGAAAATAACACAAAATGGTACGGTTTTGGGCTCGCAACTCGCGGACGCTTCGCAAAACGCCATTTTCTTCTCCACTTTACAAATCTCTAATGCTCTATTGTATCATGTGCAAAGCCTTGTGGGAAAAGGCCGCTTTTTGGCCACAAAAAGAGCTCAGAAAAGAGTATGTATAGTGTGCCTAGCATCGGCGGCCATATTGCCATTTTCCGTGACGTCACCAGATATCCAGTTCTGGTTATCCGCCGAACTGTTGAAGGAACGATTTCATAGAGATTTATTTCTCGCGCGAGCCAATCAAGCCGTAAAGAAAAATGGGAAATTCTTTTAACGTGCCCGCGCTAATTACGTGTATAGTTATGGGCAATAAGGATGGGCAATGCAATACTAAGGAATCACCTGAACATTTTCATTCTTTTGATCCAGGTACATAACATGGAGCAGGTAATGCCCTGTAAGTTAGCTGAAAAAGATGAACTTGGGAAACTCACGCATGTGAAAGATGTCGAGACCGTGACAGGGAAGGACAGCGTTGATTTTTGTTAATTTGAACACAAATTCATTGGGGAAAGAACCGAGTTGATGCAAAAACCTAAGCCATCTAGAGCTTCCAAATGGTTTGGAGTTAACATTTGGGCAAATCATAACACTCGCGGGAAATTTTTATGGTATACCGGAACACCCAATTATCGATCCTTCCGAGGAAATGAGCGAGAGCGATCCAAACCGTCAGCAGCGTTTTCTCGCTGCAAACAACACCCTGGCGCGAGCACCAAAGCACAAATTACAGAAGGAGTTGGACAAACTCTTTACTACATTAAACAAAGAAAGCCAAGCCGGTACAAGCATCAGTGCCGAGGAGTGGGACAAAATCACCGGTGGGAAGTGGCTGGGTGGCATTCCCATATATAAAGCATGGGCGGATGTTGAAATTAGCTGCGAATAACCACGACCATTTCCTCCCATATGCCAAAGACGCGTATCTGACTGGTCATCAGTTAGCTATGGGCAAAGCAAGAGAGGCGAGTAAATAAAAATTATGGCGGGAATGAGAGCAAACGCCTCCTTCACGAAGCATTCTCACTTGACGGGTCTGCTTGCCATTTTCTTACTGACAGCTTCGCCAGTGGGCACATCCGGTAAGTAATGTTATGCTGCGTGTTTCTTCTCGCAGTTGTCGTTGTTCACCAAACATTGGTCAGTTTGCAGGCTTTGTCAGCGACTTTTGTAAACGTGCGCACCAAAAAGAAAACTGTTTTGTCGTTGGATGCAACCAAGTTGAATTGTATATTTTCTTGTGTGTATTTTCATCTAGTTAAAAGTTTTTCTAAAGCAATCGAGGGGCATCGTAGGCCTCTCCCCGGCCAAGAACACAACGCAGTGCCCCCAACATCCCATAAACGACTACGAAAGAGATTCGGGGTTTCTAAGTTGCAAACAGTGATGTTCCTGCAGCGTCCAGTTGTCCGTGATTGTTTTGGCTACTTGTATTTTTATTACTAAAGAATAAGCTGCTTTAAAAAGTTACCAGCTGTTTCTGTATCTTACGTATGTACAATAATGATCGATAAATCGGGTTCCATATGTTTCCCCGTAAAAAAGGTAAAGTCTGCATACGAGTCTAGTGGTCCATCAGGCCGGAGCTTATCCTGGTTTCCGCAGCAGGAAGCGTCTAGGAATATTTCTAGTCCCCCCTGGATGAGATGTTAGTCCATCGCAGCAGTAAATTCGCCAGTTCCCATTTATACACCTGGGTGGAGAGAGGCACTATGAGAGTAAAGTGTATTGCCCAAGAACACAACGCAGTGCCCCGGCCACGGCTCAAACCCGGACCGTTCGATCCGGAGTCCAACGCACTAACCATTAAGTCACCGCGCCTCCAATTTCCCCATATCAAAATACAAATGTTTCTTTGAAACAATCTATACACAGAAGTTCTGTATTTAAACACCATTTTTCTAAAAATACATGTAAGAAAGTAAAAACCTTTTTAAGCCAAACTGGCTTATAACTCCCGACGCTTAACTCTGGATTCTGTAGCATGAAGTGGCTAGGAGTATTGCTACTCCCCCTGGATGGGATGCTAGTTCATCGCAGGTTACTCCCCAGCATTCTGTCAGGTTGCCCCAACAATTCGCCGGTACCCATTTGTACAGCTGGGTGGAGAGACTGGGACTGTGAAAGTAAAATGTTTTGCCAATGAACACAACAGAACGACTCCGGCCAGGGCTCGATCCCGGACCGCTCGATCTGTAGTCCAGCGCACTAATCATAAGGCCACCGCGCCTCCCATAAAATACATGCACGTAGTAACAAAGTCAATTGATAATCTCTGATTACATGACGCCAAGAATTGAGTTGGGAAAGGAAAGCACTCCAGCCAAACTTGGCCACTTGCTAAGTAAGTGGATGCACGATGAAGATGGATAAAAAGAGCAAGGAAAACTTAAAGCTTGTAACCGAGGCTGTCCAAATATCAGTTAATTAAGTCTTTGAATCTTACCGCCACCCCACCAAGGTTCTTGAAACAGCCATGGTGACTGATCTCATTCCATTCGTTGACCAGGAAGAGGAAAACAGCTACCCATTGATCCAAGTTAAGGATGGACAGCTACATAGGAGGTCAAAAGTAAATGATCTTCATAACAATAAAACAGTGACCAATTGGTGGGGAGTGACATTAGTTTTACAAACTGCTTTCTGCGAAATCTAATTAGTTTTAAGGACCTTCAATAACAAACTCAATTTTAGAAAATCGGAAGCAGTAGTTTTTAATAAAAAAGGCAATATCTGCATGAATTTTGTAGTTAAATGTTTTTCTGTAGTAAATGACTAGGGCATATATGTTCAAATCAAATATTTGGTTATGTGAATATTTAGCGTAACATTTATTAATTTCATTTATATATCATATTGACACGAGTGTTTGCTGGAATAGAGACCGCTCGTAAAATTTATACAGAACTATATTCGGGGCCCTAGTAGTCTCTTTTCTATATTGTCAATTACAGTTATACGGTTTTCGTGTTAAAACAACATATTACTCATTCGCTGTATTTATTTAAATGTTGTTTTACCACTCCAAATTAAAATCAATTTTACATCTTGATGTCGCCAGTACCTGGGTACATACTGCTTTCTTTATGTTAAAAAATCTCGACTGGCAACCCCTCCGCATGCACCCACTCCATCTTCCTCTAAGGAATTTAAGCCGTTAATTATGTTCTGATAAGAAATTGAGGCTGTACAACAACATAATATATAGATTTAGGCAGGCCTAAAAGCGGAGCTCCTATTTATTATTTTTTGCTCGAGTTTGCACTGTTTCCCAATTAATAAGTAGCCACACTATTTCTACATGTCGCTGCACTTTCTTGGGTTCCTCATGCACGTACACACGTAGGCGCACACATCAAATTTTAGTGTAAAGACTTTTCATAACTCTAAGGGTAATTCCTTGATGAAGGCGAAGAAACTTGTTTTGATTTACTTCAAAACAGTCAAGGCAAAACGATCAACTCAAGGAACTGAACAAAGTGGACTCGCGGCTAAACAAAATGAACTCACGCCAAAACAAACAAATTAAAATCACAGCGGCAAAACTGACTCGGCAAATTCATTGGGAGCCGGTTTAAGTCATTTTTAAGCAGTTTTTTGTGTAATAATTGTGACAGTTTGTGATTTAGGAAGTGGTGCTCGCTGTCTAATAAGCTTACAATGTAGTTTTGAACCATCTTGGTTTGGTTGCATGATTACTACGCTGCATGTTTTATCGTACACATTGCTAAATACCCTAGAGAACTATGCAGAGAAGTGAATGAATTTCCTTCGTTTCTAACAGGCAAATGTGCGTTAGGAAAAGTCTGAACTCACTCACCCAAGCACAGGCAACTCGCAATATAAAAACCGACGTAAATACTCGTTTACGAATCTAAAAATTTATCACGCGTACGATATTTCAACACACTCAAAAAAATGACAAAAATGCAAGTGAGTAAAATAGAGCAGTTGGATGATAAATCGTTTAATCGTTGGTGTGAAGTATCGTTGCCGAAGGTTTACTCGTTTTTTACTTTGATTTGTTTGCGGGATTTTTCTGTAAATGCAGCGCGCGAAATCATGTTTTTGTAGCTCAATAATTGAATATTCTTTTCAAAATCCAACGATGAACCTCACAGTTAACTTCACTAACTAAAACAACACAACATTTGAAACGAGACATTTAATGGGGAAAAGTGTGCAAAAGTGATTAAAGCTAAGAGGTTTGAAAGCAGCCGTTTTGACGAAATTTAAGCGGTTTAAACTTATAATTGACGGGAAGATCTGAAAACCGACACAACATCGAATTCGCTCATAAACGAAGTATCAACAGATTCTCATAACAAAATGTGTACATTTACGTTTGTTACCTCATATTTTGAGAAGGCTTGTAAATTCTGCAGGGCAAAGCTTTCAAACCAGCCAAACAACATCGGAGACGAAGCAACGAAAACGGTAGTTTCGTCCAATGTTCGTAATAAACTCACACCACTGACATAATATGCATAATCTGGATTATAAGCGAAGATCAATATCTTTCTTCCTTTCGGTGTAGCTTTTAACAGTCTTTTATCCGTCACTTCAGTCAACTTGACCGGCTCTGAGCACACTTTTATATTAGCTCACAGTTAATTTTCCAGTCTTGGTCAGCCGCAGGAACCGACGACAGTGCTTCAACTCTCGCTGTTTTTGACTCGTACTCCGATATATCATGTTAAGGTCAACAATTATTTCGGATCTTCCCGTTAAGAGGTTATCCTAAATCACTTGGCATAAGTTTCCATGCTGTAGATAAGTAAATAAAGCGAGAAATATTCACGAAGATCTATGCCCTCCAGCACGCTTTCTTCCCGTCTTTCAATTCAGCAGTGAACAACGTACAAACCAGTTTGCCGCCTTTTCATACAATCGTTTCATTTAAGTTGAAATGAAGTGTCTGCAGATCATTTTTTTAACCAAAAAAAACTTTTTACAATAGATCTAGCCATGCCTAAAAGCTGAGCTCCTCGGTTATTAACTTTGCCCATTATTTAAATCTGAATTAACGCGATGATTAAAAAATTTGTAAACAAAACTAGGACTTGAGCCCGCGATCAACTAGAAAACCATCATCTGGTCAGCGGTCAACTTCACAAAAACACGCGACCTCGCTGAGTTCCACATGTGAGCCCGCGAAATGGCCACGTGTTACTGGTCAGCGGATACCTTGATTTGACAGCTGTCAATTGATCAAAGTTGTAAGCTCTGTTTACTTACGTAAGTAGGGATCAGTAGAGATGGCAGGTGCTCCCCATCTCCCTCAGCCTATTCTCCTCCCCCCACCCCCGGTCGGGCTGCCTTAGGACTCCACTCCCCCTCCCCGAGAGTCTGTACGGGCGGGCGTGCGGGTGGGCGGGCGTACGCACCAAATTTTCTTGCCCTCATGGGTTTACCAAAAATTCTTACCCATGGTGCTCCGCTGGCGCGCTTCGCGCGCAGGAGCTCCGCTAGAACCATTGATCACCAAACAAGTTAATTTTATTGTGACCAAGAAATGCCATCTTTTCAAGACTCTATAGTATGGTTCAGATTATAATCGTTTTAGTTTACAGATCTTTGTATCAATGGTGTGTTTATTTCTTTTAATAAAGTGTTCAAGTAACTGCGTGCGATGTGATTGGTCAGTTCGAGTTCATGATTGCTCCATAAACCACGCGGTCTACGTCACGCTCGTCCTTTATCGAACTTTAGAATACAACCTAAGAACTCGTTTACTACCAATTTCTCTACAAATGTAAATAAAACTTTTTCATCAAACAAATTAAACCATGATCGCGCTTTGTCCTGTGATAAAGCACTCAAAGAACTGACGAAAGCTCTTAAAAGTAGGAAAATGACACTCGGCTGCGGGTCGGGTCGAAGTGCCCGCATAGAGCAGCCCAGGTTCGAGCCCTGTTCAGGATCATTGCGATTTGTTGTTGGGCAAGACACTTTACTCTCACAGTTCCTCTAACCGGCCAGGTGTGTAAATGGTGACCAGTGAATTTACTGCCGGGGGTGTAACCCTGCGATGGACTAGCATCCCATCCAGGTGGGAGTAGAAATACTCCTAGTCGCTTCATGCTACGGAAACCGGGATAATCTCCGGCATGATGTGTTATTACCGTTAGTCTAGTGTATTGTAACTGCATACCAGTTATCGTGCTGCAGGTCCTTTAATGACCACTTTCTTTGAATAAGGAATACTCATCAAGGCAGATGTGCACACGTGCGCTCGTAAAACATACGTTCTTAGCTTTCAGGTACACACGAGCACGCGGACTTTATACTTCCTGTAAGATGGGTTGCAATTGTCAAAATAGGCTATCGAGCTGAAGACACTTTTAATACTTCCCTCAAAAAGGAAGAAAACACTACAGAGATATAAAACTATTTTATTATGAATAGCTCAAACAGGCACACACGAGAACTCACCTATGCAGCCCTTAATTCCTAGATAGATAGTAGCTTCCTAAACAGGAAGTGGTTGTCAAATTGGGCACTCACTAACTTTTCATCCGTTAATTAACCTATAACGGTTCAAATTGCAGAAATGTAAAATGCAGTTTTAACGTGCTGCGTAATGATCACTCTTTTTGAAAAAAAAAAAACACCCTTATGATTTGCAAAATTCGCAAAAGACTTAATTTTTGTCGTTATTACTTCTATTATCTATGGCTAATTACAGATGTAATATAACTTATAGCGCGCTTTTCTGGTATTTGTCGTAAAACTAACGCAAAAGTAATTACATCTGGCCAATCAGAAACGAGGTAGAACAATCGGTGAACCAATCATAACTCACAACAAAACTGATTGGGAAGGTTGAAAGGGTTTCAAACCCAGTTAGTTATTGGTGTTTTGTTTGCACGTGATCAATTGACAAAAAAAGTGGATTCGACTGTTATCGAAAATTTTAGCAAAATTTATAAAACAGTTTATCAAAACTATAATCCCACATGTGTCAGGCTGCTGTTATTAACCCTAGCATAAAAATGTGTGGTTGGGCTTAAAACAGTAATGCAGTAATGCACCTCTTATCTCATGCAAAATTTTTGTTGAACGAAACAGCCGAACGGTGAACGAATCTAGTTCACAGTGCTATTTTTTAATCTTCTTGGACTTTTCTTTCTTCAACTGAACGTTTTTGGGCATGCGCGTCCAAAGCTTTCAGAATATGTGGATAGACATCACGAACTGCGTTTTTACCATAAATGCAATCCAAATGGCCATACTCGGGAATCTGAATCCAAAGGTACTGTTGATTAGGGTGCGCTTCCTTGACCAGGCTGTATGTTTTGAACGTGCTCTCTGGTAAGTAACAGCTGTTTTTCTCTCCTACAATGATGCGCAAAATAAAACTCGTTTAACATCAAGTGACTAACTGTCCTGGACTGATATTTGTTTTTGCTGCCGATAAGAGGAATGGATACAATTTGATTGTTGAAAAAAAAAATAAGGATTGGTTTTGAGTTGCGTCTAGGGGTATATGGTGGTAAATCGCTGAAGACTACGAAACCCAAATTAATCTGCGCTTTCCATATGTTACTTTGCAACAATTCTCTCACATTCTATCAGCGATTTCATGCAATATAAAAATACCACCGTAGGTGTATACTGGAGTGTTGTAAAAACATTTGACGATTTTTTTCTTCATTATTTCTGACGATATTTCCGAAGAAAACCATAGATTGTGGATTAGTGGAGTCGGATATGTTTACTGTTTAACCTCAATTTGCACTCACCAGCAATGAAGCAGATGGGCATATTTAATCGATTTATATGCTTTCTGTACACCGCTGACTGAAGTCGCTCCTCTTTATCCACATCAGGTAAGTATATGTCCTCACCCGAAGCCGAAACCAGTTTCTTTTCTTTCATAGTCAAGGCCAGCTGCTCGCTGACTTCTGTAGTTATGTAACCAAAGAACTCGTGCAAAGTGTCATGGGTCAGTGGGTGAAGGTTCTCATGTTCCCAAAGGAGGCCGTAAATGAAAGTTATCCTATCAAAACAGACGCAATAATTATTGCGGTTTTCAATAACATGCATTCATTCATTCATTCATTCATTCATTCATTCATTCATTCATTCATTCATTCATTCATTCATTCCTTCCTTCCTTCCTTCCTTCCTTCCTTCCTTCCTTACTTCCTTCCTTCCTTCCTTCCTTCCTTCCTTCCTTCCTTCATTTATTCATTCAATCTATTTTGTTTTGGGTTATTTCGTTTCTTTTTTTTGCATTACCTCTCCAAACGTTTTGGCTTCGTAACACCAATGTATATAAACAGAGAAGAAAACTTTGAGTTATCGCATTTTATTTGTTTATTTTGAGTCATCCGTGTTTTGTTGTTGTTGTTCTCGTTGTTACTGACAGCAAATTACTACATACCTATGGCAAACAGGACTGTGGCAGAGTTCGTCATAAGGCAAAAACACACGATCAACACTCTTTACGAAAGTATTAAAGAGCCTCTCGGTCCAAGAAGCATGGTCGTTGGTTTCTACTGTCATCCCCTTAATACCTAGAGCATCCATTATTCCAGGGATGTAAAGTCCAGCTTTTAGCTTGTTGAACTGACAAGGAATTGGGTTTGCGGCAACCTGGCTAGAAACCACACTCCGGACTTTCCCTTCAAGCGCACCGGACAGTAGGGAGGCAAAACACACCAGGGATCCAGCACAGTGGGCAACAACTTGAACATCTTTCTGCAAAAGAAATCAATTTCGTGACCACTCTTTACAAGTATGATGTACAAAGGCTGCCTTTACATCCACTTTTAACCTAATATCCTAGGTGGCAGAGGCCATATTTTGGAAATAATGTTTCCTGCTATTTGTTTTTTTTTTCCCTCGAATGCACATTATTTTTATTAAATTTAAAAATATCCAAACGTGACATCAGTATTTTCTGCTCACCTGCTTAGTGACCTCAATGACTTTGTCGATAGCCGCAGGGTAGTCATAAGCTGCGCAGTCGTCCAGGGTGTAATTCCTACGTACCATCGAAGGAAGGTTGCACGATGTGCGCCAATCAACAAGCCAAACATCATACCTTTTTGAGATTGAAGCACGTATTTCGTTTAAACAGACACAAACGTAAAACAAGACCGTATGTAATTGTTCCTCTGGTAAAAAAGAGAAAACTGTTTTAAATAGAAGTGCAATTTTGCAAGCTAATGGTAGTGTAAAAGAGCACACGCTTGGGCTGCACGGAAAGTACAGAGAATCTTCAACCTTTTCTTCTTTTAATGAAACAGACAACAGCTAATTAGTTACTTTCTACAATATGAACCAATCGAAACTGGAAAATACGATTATTTTAAGGCAAAGCTAGCCTTGGTTCTAACTAGCGAAAGTGGTGACCAAGGTTGCAAGAAAGACAAAAACATGTTCACAGGTGGGGTCGTTTTTTTCTGAACGTGGAATCTCTGGGCAAACAGGAAAGATGTGTCGGCTAATCTATGCTTGCCAAAACACCCTTTGATCAGAAAGTTAAATGAAAATGTTTGGCTTCTTAACATTAGCAATAGCATTGGTTGCAATTCGGAAAATTTGAAGTACTGTAAAATGAATTATAGATTAGCTACTCTTAGACAACAATTTCATTTTTTGCGTTCTTTACTTAAAACTAAAGTTGCAGGGAAAGCGGCTTCGTCACGGACATCGCATCTCAAAAACATTGGGCAATTTTCATCGTTTTGCAGTAATCCGTTAGATCTTAAACTTCCGCGGTCATAACCAGACTTGTTTATTTTCGAGTTTTCCCTTATTACTTGTTTGGTTTTTCGTTTCTCTTCTTCCTTTTTAATTAAGTTTTTTTTTTAATTTGAAAGTAATGTTTAACATCAGAAACATACATTTAAAAATATCGTGCCATATAGCTCCATTAAGGAACCTCAGGTTTTTTTACACAGTACCTGTGTTGCACCAGGTATTCCACCAGATTTGTGTCAATAGTATCCAGGCTGAATATTCCACTACTCACTCCTGCGCCGTGAAACATAACAACTGGACCTTTTGTTCCACCTTCATAGCGTGTCAAGACTATCTCAAACTACAAAGCAGCAATGAACTGATTAAAAAAAAAAACAAACAAATCAAACACACGCACAGTGATTAGTTTAATCGTTTAAGATAAGATGAGAGGAGAGGAGAGGAGATGAGATGAGATGAGACGAGACGAGATGAGATGGCATGAGATGAGATGAGATGAGATGAGATGAGATGAGATGAGATGAGATGAGATGAGATGAGATGAGATGAGATGAGATGAGATGAGATGAGATGAGATGAGATGAGATGAGATAGGTTTAGCATTTCTATTGCTTGCAAAGCCTGATAAGTAATGGTAATAGGACTGAGTGGAGTCCAATTCGGTCTGTAATCATACGAGTGATTAACAAAATCGGACGACCGCGTAGCGGGAGTCCGATTTGTTTAATCACGAGTATGATTACAGACAGAATTGGACGACACGAAGTCCTTTTACCAATTAATCATAAGTATAACAAAATTCGAGAAAAAATTAGATAAAGCGAAGCCTACTAAGGACTTATCATCACTAATGAAGGCAAAAAAGCCATTCTTGAAGCTCACAACAAGGAACCAAATAAGGAGCGCGCGCATGCGCAGCACGCGAACTTTGTTATTGGACACCTTGTTATTGGACACTTTGTTATTGGACACTTTAGCCGCGCGCGCTCCAATTTGGTAAAAAATAGGGCGTGCTAAGAACCAATCAGATTCGAGAATTTTGTTATAGTTGTGATTAACATGATGAATCCAACTGCAAAATAAGGTAGCACAAACAAATTTTAAAAGCCTACCACGATTGCAGTTAAGTGTGAATTTTAATCTTTGAAAAATTTGGAAATAAATTACAAGAGAAATTAATGATTTCATTTAGTTTCCTTTCCAATGAGATTTGTAATGGCCCGGCAAACTAATTTCCAAAGAACTATTCAGACAAAGGGAAAAGAGACCTGTCTTAACAACTTCTTAACAGACTTTTATCATTAAGATTTTATAACCGATTTGTATGACGAGACCTTATTGACAACACTACTGGAACACCTTTATTTACAACGCTCACCTCATCTTTAGTGATACAATTGTGTATTTCCGGCGTGCAGCCATTTAATCTGAGAGGCCTCTTCTTCCTTGGTGGTGCATCTGGATTGAAGTATTTGTCACATGAAGAAGTGGGACCATAAACATTCCAGAGAGTTTTGGAAAAGAAACCACCAAACTGCGCCATCCAGTGTAGCTTCTCGCGTTTACTGTGGGTATTAGTTATTTCCATGGTTGCTAGCTGCTTCGCAAAGTTGGGCAACGTTATGTAGAGTGTTGCTTTACCCAATGGTTCTTGCACATTTTCATCATGTGGATAAACTTTAACGAACAATGTCGTGGTGTCTTTCAATCCCGTTTCTCCAAAGTGGTGCTTGTGCACGTACTTAACACCTTCGAAGAAATACTGTCTGCCACGATCTCCAGTGAGAACCATTTTGTAAACCATTTCCTTCGTGTCGAGGTGTTCAGTACTTGAACTAAACAGTTGAAAATGACCTAGAAAGAACCGGCCATTCCATATAACATATTGAGTATTTGACAATGCAGAGCTATGTTTCAGTGGCATGCCTTAACTAGCTATCTCGAAGCTAAGTGCATGACCACTATAAATAACATTTATTTTTTTATTTTTTTTAACTATATAATTATAACCTGATCCAATCTTTCAATTTTTCTTCTTATTTCGTTATTCATCCACTGATTTGTTGACATCCATTCCACGGATTATATTATTCTTTCATTTATCATTTATCTATCGATCCATCCATCCATCTATCAATCCCTCTTAACCGTCCGTCTGTCTATCCGTTCGTTCGTTTATTCGCTTTATCAGCCGATAATATACAAAAAACTTAATATACTTAAAACTGATTGCAACGTTTCACCATGACTGTGTGTCTGGGGAGAGGGAGGTAAGCAAGTTTTTTTCTGTTCTAGTTGCATTAAAGCTTCAATGGTTTTCCGGCTTTTATGCAACAGCTCAAGTTGCTGCACAACTTATGGGGGACCATTATGCAAACTGTTGAGTCATCATTAATGAATGTAACCCTCTTTAAATAAAGTATTATTGTCACTTTCACTATCATTATTATTATCGTTATCATTATCATTATCATTATCATTATCATTATCATTATCATTATCATTATCATTATCATTGTCATTGTCATTATCATTATCATTATCATTGTCATTATTATTTTCATTGTCATTATCATTAGTATCATCATCATCATCATCATCATCATCATCATCATCACCATCATCATCATCATCATTATAATTATCATTATTATTGTCATTATCTTTATTTGGCGACATTATCAAGCCTTACATGCAAAATGTACATTTGGACGAACTTACCTTCCGAAACCGACATAGGGGATGAGGACAACGCGAGACATGTTACTGTCCCACTCAACTTCGCAGCGTGATCCGGATCACAATTGATCATGCGCTCAACATCATCAGAATCGATAGTAAGTGTAAACTCACAAGCTACTTCCGTTTCGCTACTTGACGGTGCATATTTTCCCACCATCTTCTCAGTGAAGCGAATTCCAGGTTTGGCTTTTACGAAGTTAGTTTTGTCTGTAACAGCACCACAGAACAAATTAATTAGGATGCACTTCATTTTAAATGCGAATAAAGAGAATCAGCCAAATGTAACAGAGATTTCAGGAAAAAAACAACTAAGGGTTACCAATGAGTATGATTTAATAAGCAATCATTTCACAAGAACGCGTTGGATATGAAGTACTAAAATCATATCGTAATTTAAATACAATTTTACGTTTCGAAAGTTTGTATCCAAAAGCATAACCGCAACAAGATTAAAGCTAAACGAAACGAAAATAAAACAAACAGAAGTAATACAAAGCAAAACAGAAGCAGACAGGAACAGTTTTTCTTCAAGGTCACTTTTGACTTCTCTGTAATACTTTGTCTTCTGTACTAGCAATGGTAGAGCTGTGAGAATTGTTATGTCCTTCTGAACTGCACAGTTTTATATTCACATCAAATTACAAAAAGTCTTTGTTGGCTTACCAAGCGGTTTGAATGAGTCGTAGTCTATTTCCCATCCTTCCCTTTTCGCAAGAAGTCGCATACATCGCTCCGCAAGGCAAGAGATTGTAAGAGTAGGATTGACGCCCACGGCTACGGGAAGAATCGAACCGTCTACAACGTACAGTCCATCTAATACCTGGTCGGACACACCTGAAGTGACAACCATTTTGGGCAAAATAAACAAGGGAAATAAATAATAACTTTTAATTAATGACTCGTAAACATAAGTGTTCTTCGCCACACATTGTACATTGGGTGAGTGTCCACTTTTATGTGAAACTTCATTATGAATCAATGACCGTACCTACTGATCATTAATTTTGGAGTAAATTGAGGTAAAATAAATATATACAAAATGCAAATAATTGCAAAGCCGCTGTTATTAAATTGAATTGATTTATATATAGTAAGGTGAGGTACGGCGTAGTCTGAAGTTTAAGGCTAGTGAATCTTCAAGCAAGTGTACTCTCTGTTCGCGTAGCATGCATGAAGCGATCAGAATCATTTCTACTACTAACCCTGGGGGTAACCGATAATCAATAACTCTTTCTATAACAGGTCTCTTCCTGCTGCAAGCACTGGCACTGAAACCAACTCCTGGGATTAGAACAGATTCTTAGTTTTACATGGGCACCGGACTATGTGTTAGACTAAACAAATTCCGGTTAGGCTTCTTATTTTGTGGAGTAATGGAGAGATAAGACTTACTTTTACAAACTAGTGAGCTAATTATTCTCAGAGGTTCACCTTCAAATATTTGTCCAGCGTGATTGACCACAGCTGTTCGTCCTGATTCTCCCATGGGGCAGCCTCCGAGGGGATGAGCTGAGATAACGCTTTTACCAAGAGCAGGTGACCACATTGGATTTTTCACGAATTTCCCCTTGAGTCCTTTCGCCATTTTTTCCAATGCTTCATTTACAATCTCAAAGTTGCTTTCGAATCCAACTCTGTCCCATGTAATGTCAATACTGTCGATGTGTTTGTCGTAAGAAATGATGCCACTTGCATCGTCGTGACTCATACAGAGGAAGGACAGTGAATTGTCTATCCCCATACCTCTCAATTCCTAAAACGAGAATCAAAATGTAAGTAGGCAAGTAAACAAGTAAACAAGCAAGTCAGTCAGTCAGGCAGGCAGGCAGGCAGGCAGGCAGGCAGGCAGGCAGGCAGGAAGGATGGAAGGAAGGAAGGAAGGAAGGAAGGAAGGAAGGAAGGAAGGAAGGAAGGAAGGAAGGAAGGAAGGAAGGAAGGAAGGAAGGAAGGAAGGAAGGAAGGAAGGAAGGAAGGAAGGAAGGAAGGAAGGAAGGAAGGAAGGAAGGAAGGAAGGAAGGAAGGAAGGAAGGAAGGAAGGAAGGAAGGAAGGAAGGAAGGAAGGAAGGAAGGAAGGAAGGAAGGAAGGAAGGAAGGAAGGAAGGAAGGAAGGAAGGAAGGAAGGAAGGAAGGAAGGAAGGAAAGAAGGAAGGAAGGAAGGAAGGAAGGAAGGAAGGAAGGAAGGAAGGAAGGAAGGAAAGAAGGAAGGAAGGAAGGAAGGAAGGAAGGAAGGAAGGAAGGAAGGAAGGAAGGAAGGAAGGAAGGAAGGAAGGAAGGAGGGAAGGAGGGAAGGAAGGAAGTACAAAAACCAGTCAGTAAGAATGAATGCATGGACGACCGACCTAACCATCGGGTGAGTGAGTGAGTAAGCTAAGTGAGTGAAAGACTGAGGAGGGGGTGAATTATAAAAGATGATAAATTACTCTTTTTGGAAATATATCTTCTATCGATGTGATAAACGATCTAATGTTCACTATGTTGGAAACAATAAAAAGAATACTGCACACACACAGTTAGCTGGAAATGCCCCTAGTGCTACAGAAAAAGAAAACACGATAAAATGTATGATCATTAACATTGGTTTACCCTCCAAGCGGTCTCTATCGCTTCCTCTGCATGGTACTTTTCGACTCCAGCCACTCTTGCAGCAGCCATCAAGCCAAGTGAGTAGGGTCCAGAAATTGCTGATGGTGGAGTTCCATCCTCAATGACGAAATGATCTTTTATATTTTCATCATCTGTTTTTCGAAAATCTGCTACTGACGTGATGCAGGGACCAGGAGGTGTGGCCTTTCCGTCTTCCGTCATGTGCTTGGTTTCCAGTCCCACCGAGTTTGCCTTTTTGGATCCGTTGTAGCTGAAAGCCAAAACGTCTCCGTTCGTCGAAAAACGTTTGCCTATCTCATCAGAAATGTTGAGCCCGCGTTCTCTTGACCGAAGAAGCAGTTTGGTGGAACCAAGTGCGCCTGCACCAAGAATGACATAAGTTGCTCGAATGGATTCTTCTTCAACTTGAAAACTCCCTGGGACGAGTCGCTTGTATTTGACGATCCAGTCTTTTGAGTCAGACGCCTTAGTCACAGATATAACTTCTACCTGCAGGTTAGATATATCTGCGTTTCAATCACACTCTGTCAGTGTATAGGAATAGGCAAGTATTGAAGGATGTGGTTTTTTTTAGTTTCTCATTACAAATACAGAAATACGTGTAAAAATTTTCGTCATACCAGAAGGCCATATTTCATCTCGCGAGAACTCATTTTTTTTTACTTTTCGGCTTCGCCTTTCACAGACAAAATATTTGAGCAACAATCAGAAATAAGCCTGATTCAAAGACAAAAAATCCGATCGGTAGAGTTCAGTCATCGTTTGTGTGGGATTCATGAAAGATTATCAAAGCTAGTCACATGTAGGCCCTGATTTGCGTTGACCATTACGGTGTTAATCGATTGAGTCAAAGTAAGTCACATTCTAACTAAACAACACAGCTATCCTCATCTAAGAAACAGTGAGACGTTTCATTCAGTATCAAGCGATAATGATAGCACCATTGTCACCCAAAGCCTAGTTGAGGATTTGTCATCACTATGACAAGAAAATCCATTTTGAAACTGGGGAGTTTAGGAATATCAAAGAGTATTCAGTCAAAAAAGAACGTGAACATACGCAGAACGCGAGCTTCGTTATTAGATACCTAGTAATTGGGCACTTTGTTACTGGAAACTTTAGCTCCAATTTGGTGGAAAATAAGAACCATCAGATTTGAGAATTTTGTTATAGTTATGATTAAGGAGGTAATAGGCGAAACGAGCAAGGATGGTTACGTTAAAGGGGGACTGAGATATCGATCAACTAAGAAACAGGAAATGGAATTGGGTAAATAGAATTTTTAAGCCTATATTATCTTCAGTGACGCCGCTCCACTAAGGTACCAGCAAAACGTCTGAGTAACATATTGCAATTCAAAGACATTTTATATCTGACAGTTCTTTAGGCAATATCACTCACTCGATCGAAGTAACCCTTTCAAGAGTTAACCATAAAGGATTCGACGACTATAATATGCTACTGTTTGATGGATCACAAATACCTCAGTGAAAATTTCTGCCCCGTGTCCTTTTGCATCCGGCAAGTAATTTAAGTTCAGCGTGTTCTTTGCACCAACGTTGCATCCACCGCAGCAGTTCCCACAGGAGGTACACTTTGGCTGTGGTACTCCAACATGATTGGACGGTGTGTCCTCAAACGTGACATATAATGGAGTTTTGTATAACATCTTATCAATATCCTCAATGTCGAATTCTTGAAGCCCATCCCTCATACGTTCGATTTTATCTAATGTCGGGAAGTTATCCGGATATGGGGTCGGCTTTAGCATTTCTACCACGTGCTTTCGGTCGATAGTCATCAAGTTGGTTAGATCTTGCTTTAGTTCCATTGGCCACTGCGACTGCTGAAATACATTGGGCTTGGCGTCAAGGCCAACATTTGCGTTTATGAGAGAACCTCCTCCAAGGCCGCATCCCTGGACCACACTCAAGTCATCAGTGACGTAGAACTCGTAGAGATTAGACGGTTTGCCTAAAAAGTCATACTCAGTAAGTGCCATTAATATTAGTGATTCCGACTCTCCATAGTTTTTTTCTAGGAATAAGAGTTCGATGTAAGAATTTGTAGATGTAGAAGGACTATATTCTGTCTAATTTGGAAATAACTGGATGAGAAACCATTTCTAAGATAACTTATGAATTAAAAGTTCGAGGCAAAGTTTTTAGCAGATTTCGAGGGATATGGATTTAAAAAAGAAAAGAATTATGCAATCGTTTCTCATGTCTGGTTAGCTTTTTTGCTAAGAAACTAATAAAGAATAAAACTGCTATCAGAAGTTATAATTGAGGTGTAACTTGTTAAAAATTGAAAGTTGGTTTACGACCAAGGTTATAATTAAAACCGCAATCTCTAGAGCTACCTTAAAAATGAATGCTGCATTTTAATCGGTTTTGAATTTATAGTCATAGCATTTATTCGTATTGCTTTAAATGTTCTTACCAATCTTGTCCTTCTTTCCACCGGCATGGATTTGCACTTCTTTCCAGGCATTCAGGAACGTCTCAGGGAAATCGCCAGGTAACCACTCCTTCCCGCGCTCCAAAACACAAACAGATTGGCCTGCTCTGGCACAACGGCTAGCAGCAATCGATCCTCCATAACCGGAGCCAACAACCACTACGTCATACTGCGGTTTTATTGCTGAATGAGGCGATGACAACCGAGGAAAGGTAGCTTTAAACGAATCAGGTTGCGATGTCCATGGCCATCTAAAAAGGTACTAAAAAGCAACATTCCCAAGCATAAATACAAGTATAAAATACGCGTGAAGGGCAGTCAGCATTTTGTTTTTGTTTGTATATTTACTCGACTTCAAATCTCAGGGAGTTTTGTTGGAGCCATGGACCACAGCTATGGGAACGTCACTGAGTTGACGACGTGAGAGCGTGCGCAGTAGTCTGAGCCAGACTCGATCGGCGACTATCGGTGCTCACGTCGCCGTACGCTTATTTCGTTCTCGTACCAAGTTCACGACGGCATTTTCACGTCGCATGGAAAACAGCAAAGATTTAACATTATTTTAGACCTTTTGGTGTCACTTTTTAGTCGACGTGTCACTCGACGTGTCTGGTTTTCAATTACTTGTTGGTATTTAAGGACACCGGATTGAACAAATAACACACACAGAAAAAAGAAAACGAGGGTTCGTCGAAAGACGAGCGAAAAACGAATTGCGTACAAGTGACAGAGGTCTACCTTAGGTGATCTTTCAATATCTTACTGGTACCGACACTGGCATTTTAGTGCGAGTCTTGAAGTAAAATAAAATAAACATAACAAGTAAAAATTAACAGCGATACCACAAATTGAAATGCCAAATAAGAGAATAAAACGTTTTCGTTTCCCAAAATCTTGACTTAACACCGTTTTTCCATCATTCGCGCGATCAAGAGGAATACGGATCCAGTTTAAAAATGGCCTTTTGTGGTACAAATACCGTTTCGCGCGTTTGTTTCCCACAAATCGAAGTTGGATAATATTAAGAACACTTACACTTGTCATGAAATCCCATGCTCTACGAAGTAATTCCATACTTCTCTGAACAACTGGTGCACTCCTCGTCGAACTAAGACAGGTTGAGATGCACTTAAGGGAGGCGTTTGACTACTCGGATTGCGCATCAACGGCGACAACGGAGAGAGTGAAGCTAAACCTGACGAAGAACAATCCAATCTGAATACCCTGAAAGGAAAAACAATCAAGGTACAAGAAAACATCGTTATATTGCTGGGCAATTGAACATATCTTTTTACTAAATTTTAAGTTTTCAAACTTAAAGGAGGCAGCGTGGCCGAGTGGTTTAGGGCGCTGGTCTTGTAATCCGGAGGTCCTGGGTTCAAGCCCTCCACCCTGCCACTAGCTGGATTTGTTTCACGGTCGTCCCGAGTTCAAATCCTCGGTCACGCTTTGTATATAGCCAAGTGGTCTGCCTCCAGCCAATAGGACAATAAAATGACTTTTTGAGGGAATATTGTTTATTTGCGCCCGCGTAGTGTCATTTGCGGCCCGAGCGCGAAGCGCAAGGGCCGCAAATGACGCTACAAGGGAGCAAATAAACAATATTCTCGAAAAAAGTCATTTAATTATCATTATTATCAATATACAAGGCCAAATAACATCCAGATATAAACTAACACGTTTAATGAGCTTTACATGTTCAATAATACAAGTACTTCGGTGTAGTTAAAAAGAGCTGCTATGTCTCTGAAAATAAATGGTAATAATAATTAACCAACTTACATTTTCCTATTGAGCCTCGGCGTAAAATCCTGTTAATTTAGCTCGACCCGAGAAACACAAAATGAAGTGAACCATGAAGTGAACCGATGCTTTGCCGCTTTGCTTCGTTTCCCGTAAGACAACAAGAAGTTGCTCTCTTTGTATCTTCGCCTTGTTCTTTTGCTTCTAAATCCGATTTTTTAGCTGCATTTTGCCCCATTCATAACAAACAGACTTTGATTTTTCTTTTCGAACACTATTCGCTCAGCGAGAAACTGTGCGAGACTTTTTTTTTACTTCAAAACTTGCTGTACGCTAGCTGCTGTACGCAAGCTGTTCGCACCTGAATGGTTTTCCCCCGTCATTAAACGTAACCTGATTGGTTTATATTCATCGGATGATGAACCGAAAACCAATCAGCTGCAGGGCCGTTAATGCATTAACGGCCCGCTTGGAGTCATTTGCGGCCCGCAAAGCGCGTGTTTTCAAGAGGGCGGTTTTCAATTTGGCCGCGTATATTGATAATAATTGGGATTTTTACAGTCAAAATACTCAGCGCGTGCCGCTTAGAATTCCGGAAAAGTTTTGATTAACGGCGAACGGATTGCATTGTTGGTTTCAAACATTCAAATTTAATTTGAATATTGTAGATCATCCAACCGTGAACACGTGAACACGTGAGCCTTTCAGAAATGAAGCAATTTGATTGGTTTATTTTTACAGGTTCACGTGCTCACGTGTTCACTGTTGGATGATCTACAATATTCAAATTAAATTTGAATGTTTGAAACGAATAATGCAATCCGTTCGCCGTTAATCAAAACCATTCCGGAATTCTAAGCGGCACGCGCTGAGTATTTTGACTGTAACCATGTTATGTTCATTTAAAGTTATTTGTTTCCTATGTTTCAGTGGCATGCCTAAACTAGCTATCTCGAAGCTAAGTGCATGACCACTATAAACAACATTTACATTTTTATTACATTTAACTATTTTGATTTTCACCTCCGCGTTTTATGCTGCCTGCTTTGGCACCGCAGGTTCTTTTGTTCGACTTGACAGTTTATTTTCTCTCAAGAAAAAGTGGAGCAACTGTTCGGAAGATTAGTGTGATCGTAGACCTTCTCTATCAGTGATTTAATAAATTAATCGATAGAACTGGTGAAAAGAAAGGCAGTGCAGTCTCGTCTGCATGTTTTTCCTTCAGTCGTTATTGTGTTAAAAGTAGGAAAATTGTGAGACAGCTGATTGGCGTGAATCCCTTTTTTATAATAATCAAAGTAGCATTTCTAGGATGCATTGGGATCCGTTATACTGAAAAATAATTCCTTCAAAGCAGAGCTGTAAAGTAAGCTTTTCCAAGTAGCTCAATATTGAGGGAAATAGCTGTCATACTTATATTTCGGCCTTTTTTTTGCAAAATAAACAAGTTTGCGCATCCTCTCCAAAATATAAAAACATTAATATCATGGGTGACAAATTACTCCTTAATTTGTACCAGTAATCACATGATTTCGAGTGCAATTTGGAATAAATAAGCACGAGTAAATTTTTCAAAGGCTAACAAAATTGCACGAGCCCGCAGGGCGAGTGCAATTTGTAGTCTTTTAAAAATTTACTCGTGCTTATTTATTCCAAATTGCACGAGAAAAATCATGTGATTACTTGTTAATAATATACAAGCAACCATTTCTGTCACGCTTTGGTAATTTTCGTGAGAAGTTCATGTGTCCATCGCCTGGCTGTATATTTGACGTGTGAATTCATGCGTAAATATTCAATTCATGCA
>OY855903.1:55606849-55859349 GCA_963693305.1 Meandrina meandrites
CCGATGACTTTTCATTTAACCCTCTGGCAAGAGACATGATTAGCAGTAGGATTAACGTTGTTGAGATACTTCTTTTCATAAAATATTTCCCCCAAAGACCATTTTACACCGAGGCATTTGCTCTAAACGCGAAACAACAATCACATATAGAGACTATATAGAGCAAAGTAACTTAATAGATCTAACAGCAATAAAATATATCTTGTTTGAAAAAATGGCTACCTGGGAATTAAACCATTTCGCACAGTAAGACACTACCTCTCTGGAATCTCTATTTTCTTATTCGCCCACTGTAAACACTACCTTTATTGTTATTCAGGGATAGGTGCACTGTTATTTAACAATTAGATTATTCGCTCTCAATTTCTATGAGGCGATAGTTGATGAGGCCGAAGGTCGAATCAACTATCCCCTCATAGAAATTGAGAGCGAATAATCTAATAGTTTTAGTAGAATTCTAACTCATTTTCCTTCAAATGATGATTTTCAATTATTTTTCTACAATATGAACTAGTATTAAATCGCACGCTTGAGCAAAATCCCGCGCACGGACTGAAGTTTCATTTGAAACTTTCAATTGTGAACTCACGCTCATCAGTTTATTCAGAAATTTTACGTTTTAAGCTCGTGCAACGGTGAATTTCCTCCTTTTAGTCTTCGCGGGAATTGAATTATCCAATAATGTCTCTAAACTTCCTCCAGAACTTCGGAGAAACGAGAAAATGTCGCCATTCTAGCTCTGTAGACGACCTTCAGCCACTGCACACTAATGGCTGATAGTGTTCAATAGCTTAGCCAATCAGATTGCAGCAATTGCAGAAATTATACAGAATCTATTATATATTGTTATTGTTACTTTTGTATTGTATCGTTATTGCTGTATTCACTGTTGTCTTGGTTATCAAATAACCAGGAGAATAAATAAACAAGTGTTACTTCTTGCACAAGTTGTAATTTCATTGCCGTGGGCCTGAAACTGGTAAAGATTACCGGAAGCAATTGGAACATGAGAAACCAGTCGGGACGTTCTAACCGGAAAAAACAGGACTACCTTTTGAGTAGTTCCACTTTTTCCCGGAATTTTCCAGTCGGGCGAACCGGAAAAATATTTTCCTTTTACCTCCGAACCAGAATTTTTCGGAATTTTTGACTAAATGGAAAGTGCACCAAGTCTCGTCCTTTTGATTTCTCGCGGTTGCAATCCCCAAGAAGAAGTGTGTATATTATAACAGAACTAAAACCTTGATTTGTAGAATTCTGATATTAACTTATGTAACAAAATTCAATTAAGGTGCCGTGATGTTTGTGGCTTGAAACAGACCGAGCGAATATACGAAGTGGTGTAGTTCACTTCGTATAATCAAGCAGCCGCTAATTGCTGTACTGGTAAAATAAAAGGTTTGAGCACAAGTTAGATAGCCCCCTTGATATCACTAATGTCTTATGATTCAACCATGATTAGATTTCAGCCGATACAGTGGCTAAAGATGACCTACCTCGAAATTAAAAAAAACAACAACAACAACAAATTTTGCTAAAAAATCTTGAATCTTTTTTAGTCTGAGATCTACTGACATTCTAAAATGGCGAATGCTTAGTTCCTTGCCCCCGGGCAGGGGTTATGGCGAGGAAAAAGTGGCGAATAAACATGAACTAACTCTCGCTGATTTACTCGTCCGTTCAGCACAGTTTGCCGAAACTGAAAACAATAAGAACATTCCACACGCAATCAGTTAGGGAGAGACGGAAATACGTCTGCGTTCGAAGGCTAGGAAATAATTAGGCCTAGTATGAGTTATTGTTAAATAGCCACACTTGGCTAGTGCCTTACAATTTATCTCTGGTTGAACCTCTAAAGTCTTAGATCTACTGAAAATCAACAAACTCCCGCTATTACTCACCAACTCGTCCGTTCAGCGCAGTTTGCAGACGAATCGAAACTTAAAACGATAAGAAAAATTCCTGGCCTTCTTAGGGAATGCCAAGTCACGCGACGCCGTGAGAGTTCCTCGTTACCAGGTCTTCTGGTTTACACGTTCGACATCATCAATGTCTACGTTTTCAGGCGGGGGAAGGCGGGGGCGGGGGGGGGGGGGGGGTAAGGTATGTTTTATGGCTATTTCTTTCCATCCCCTCAGAGATGGAACGTGGTCGTGTGCCTTAAGGCCCTCAATATAATTCGGCCAGTAATACATTGTATGATAAAAGACACTTTCTTTTGCTCAAGCCATATGCGCTGGATTCCGTGTTTGTCAATTCAATTTTGCGGCGGGAAATTGTATTAGTTCCTGCGTCAACAACCGTTTCATTAAATATGGGGCCATAAAACAACAGTACAGGAAACTATTTTCAACTTTTCTTGGGATAAAAAAGTGCATCGACTGCACCAAGGAAGGAACAACATAGTGCTATACAGTTCACTAACTCGGACAGAAACATAAAGCGTCGTTTAATTGCTATGATTTCGCGTGAAAATGAAGTGATTCAGCTAAGAAAAATATTGTACCTGAAAACGTAGACATTGCTGATGTTAAACGTGTAAACCAGAAGACCTGGTAACGAGGTCCATCACATCTCAAGGCGTCGAGTGACTTGGCACTCCCTAAGAAGGTTTATGGTTTTAAGTTTCGATTCGTCTGCAAACTGCGCTGAACGGACGAGTTGGTGAGTAATAGCGGGAGTTTGTTGATTATCAGTAGCTCTAAGACTTTAGAGGTTCAACCGGAGATGAATTATGAGGCACTTGAAAAGTGTGAATAACTCGTACTAGACCTAATTGATTCCTAGCCTGCGAACGCAGACGTACTTCCGTGTGTCCCTAATTGATTACGTGTGGAATGTTCTTATTGTTTTCACTTTCGATTCTTCAGCAAACTGTGCTGAACGAGAGTTAGTTCGTGTTTATTCGCCACTTTTTCCTCGCCATAACCCCCACCCGGGGGCAGGGACTAAGTATTCGCCATTTTAGAATGTCAGTAGATCTCAGACTAAAAAAAATTCAAAATTTGTTTTTTTCTTTTAATTTCAAAGAAGGTCATCTGTAGCCACTGTATCGCCTGAAATCTAATCATCAGTCATGGTTGAATCGTAAGACATTAGTGATATCAAGGAGGCTATTTAACTCGTGCTCAAACCTTTTATTTTACCAGTACATCAATTAGCGACTGCTTGATTATACCAAGTGAACTACACCACTTCGTATATTCGCTCGGTCTGTTGCAAGCCGCAAACATCACGGCACCTTAATTGAATTTTGTTACATAAGTTAATATCAGAATTCTACAAATCAAGGTTTTAGTTCTGTTATAATGTACACACTTCTTCTTCGGGATTCCAACCGCGAGAAATCAAGAGGACGAAACTTGGTGCACTTTCCATTTAGTCAAAAATTCCGAAAAATTCCGGTTCGGGGGTAAATAAACGTTTTCCGGTTCGCCCGACTGGAAAATTCCCAGAAAAAGTGGAACTACTCAAAAGGTAGTCCTGTTTTTCCGCTTAGTACGTCCCGACTGGTTTCTCGCGTTCCAATTGCATCTTCCGGTAATCTTTACCAGTTTCAGGCCCACGGCAATGAAATTACAACTTGTGTAGGAAATGGCATTTGTTTATATATATTCCCCTGGTTATTTAATAAACAAGACAACAGTGAATACAACAATTACGATACAATACAAAAATAACAATAACAATATATAATAGATTCTAGATAATTCTACATAAGCGTACCTGTAGGCGCTGCTGTAGGCCACCAAATGTATTGCTGTCGCATAAAACTTGCATGTAAATTCTCGGAATCCGCACTTGTTTTCTAGAGGTCAGGGTACCTCAAACGCCTAACCTGAAACTGTCGCTTGCGGTTTGCCGTTAACATTAAAAACCTGTAGCTAAATGTCTCTAATATCAACTCTGCCGCGATGTTGTTGTCCTTCATGCAACGCGCATCTTAACAGAGGCTCAATTTGCGACAAAATGGAACAACTTTTTCCCGTTATAAAATTTCCGGTTTATATGTAAAACATGCTAAGCTCTATAAACCCGTAAAACTTGATACGCCAGCCCTTTGTGCTCTTTAAACAACGAAATATCTACTATAACGTCATCCTGAGTTCAACTTTTCTTGGAATTATATACACTGCTCGTTTCGGGTCGCCCACTACCTCTCGGAACGAGTTACTTCATTGGTTCTTAAAACAATAGATAACAGGTCATAACAATGCCCCTAACCCTGAATAACGATTGAGGTAGTGTTTACAGCGAGCGATCATGTATTGAGAGTATTTAAGAGATTTGAATTTTTTCTGTTATTGTTGTTGCTGTTTTTTTTTTTGTTTTTTTTTTTCATGCATTGCTATCGGCATTAATGAAATTGCGATGACGTTTAAAATGCTCACTGGATACCGAAGTGAATACTGAAATTGATTTTGTTGATTAAAGTATGATTTAAGGCCGCGCAGGACCCTTGCAATCATTATGTATACATTTGTTTAAAGAGTATGCACGAACTAAGACGACTGAAGCCGACGGCAAACGAAATATTCATGAGAATATATTTCTAAACGTTCTTTGTATCAGTAATTACACGTTATTGTTCTCAGCTTTGACAGCTTTGTGTCCCGTACGCTGGAACGTAGCGAATTATCATAATTAGATTCACAGCTTTGAATATAGCGCACGTTGCTGTAGACATACACTCGGAAGGTCTTCAGAAGCGGCAAAACCTGCAATTTTGTGTCCAAGTTTTCTCCGCCGATACAGAATTTCACAAGGAACATAAACTTGGTGTACTCTATTGTGCTCTGGTCAAAGCAAATTTTTAAAATCCCATTTCATTTTTAAATTCGTGAATTTCGTTCCGACCAGAACACAAAAGAGGTTATGATTTACCGCTAGGTTATATAGTCGTTTAAGGTGATTCCACTGAATTGCATTGCGCATCCTTGCTGCGCATGAGTTTTCGCGTCATTTAGTGCGTGCACAAGCGCGCGCGCACACACAACATTACGGCTTTTCTTTTAGGTTAAGCTCAGAAGAGAAATAAATGGTCATTTTCTTCTAAACGAGCACGGTGACCCCCATTTTTAATGCATAAATTTAAAAAACATCCGGTTGACTACAATATATCGCAATTTAAAGAAAAGTTAAATACTCTACTTTGAGATATTTTTATTTCAATTCTTTAAAAAGTACGTTTTGAGGTAGTGCTGCTTACGCACGCACGCAGCAAAATCTTTAATTTCTTTCATAGTTTTAATTCCAGTTTAATTAAAATGGTTTATTATGTAAGATTAAAGTCTATTTCGTTGAACCGCTTCGATATTTTAACGCAAGAAATGATTTTTTCTAGAAATGATAGTTCCCTTTTCGGATTATGAGCGTTCCTAGTATGAACCTCGTGGGTCATATGTTTACTATAATAGCCATCCAGGTTGCACAAAAACGAGCACGGTGACCCCCATTTTTTATTGCATTTTTGTAACGCTCATAACATGGTTATGAACTGGACCAAGTCTTAGAAAATTCTAAATACTCCTTCTTTTTCAGTGGAATCACCTTAATTCGGTGCGCTATTTTTCGAACAAACCATCGTGTGGGCACACGCACGTATTGCCGCGAGGATTTTCGCGAGGACGACATGCGGAGAAATATAAACAAAATGGGGTCCAAAATTACCTCTGTGAGTGAAGCAAACATTGGATTTCTTTCATCAGTTTCTATCCTTAATTCACGTCAAGGCCTCCTTGAAAGCATAGATGATGCAAAGTGATTCGGATGTCTGCAGTAGTATTTTTTCGGGCAAATGCAGTCGCGAAGACTCGTCAGACATGTCGTACGAGGAATCCCATATACGGAAAAATCTAAGCGGAAAGGCTTAATGTCTGCCTGCTCTTAAGTTGCGCATTTGAAAAAGACTTTTCTATATTGCTGTAAGTTATCAGTTTCGCATGATATGGTGGAAAACAAATCATTTAACATTATATTGAATGACACTTAGGGCCAATTCGCACTAGCGGACAAATTTTGTAACAATTGGTAGATTTCATCACTTATGTGTCACTTGTTACAGAAAACAAGTGCGAATACGTTTTTTGAGACCCAGAACTTGTCAAACAATTCAGGAAAACAAAGAAGCAGTTGTCTTATGATTGGTCCGCGTTGCACGCGCGATACATTTTGTCAAACAATCGCAAAAACAAGTGCGAACGACTTGTCGGACAAGTGCAAATTTTGTCAAAACGGACAAATCTTCAAAGGGGCCGATTTCCTGCCTTAAGGCAGGACAAGTCATGACAAGTCGCATTCCAACGCCCCTCATAATACCAGATAACAATACGTTGTTGATTGGCTATTGTGTTTGGTCTGGATTGTACCAAAAAACAACACGTAAAATTTTTCCGCGATAGGCGGCAAAACATGTTTGCGTGAGGTGAGGTCGTGGAAGGATGGTAATACCGGGGTTGGAACAAATGAATGCGGAAGGAAGCAGTTTGTACCGATAAATGGAGGGGAAAAGAAATAGTTTACTTGCCACGTTTTCCCCGCAGGTCAGCACAAAAACATCACTACACGCGCACTTCAAATGCAAATCGTTTTAAAATCTTTCACCACGTGGACCTGCCTGATTATTTGATATTTGTACAAGACGACCGTGCCGAGAAATGTACCAGGATGCCAGAACCACGTGCAGAGCTATTGTAATAATAATTACACCTTTTGTTTTCTTCGAAATGTTTCTGACTTGTCCCGACAATTTTGTTTTTGTCAAAGATGTTATGACATTTAAAACTTGTCCGCTAGTGCGAATCGGCCATTATATCAGCCAAACAACAAACTTCAGTTTAATTGCTGTTACAAATAATTGAGGAATAAAAACATAGTTACTCATGGACTTTATACCATTGTTTATAAAGTGTTCTGCGGTAATCATCAGATCATGAACACAGAATGTCGATCATAGTATTTTTATTAACTGAATCACTTTATTTATCAAGTGAAATTATAACAATTAAACGACGCTTTATGTTTATGCCCGGGGGGGTACTCCCATATATGGGCTATATAGGTATGTGCCGCGGGATAGGGTATGTTTTTTGAGGTTCTCGGTCCTTAAATAGGGTATCACTTTTGTTCCTTTTGGCATTGTGTTCCCGGTGTGATCCTTAGATAGGGTACCTAAATTCTATCAGCTCAAATAAACGCCCAGCTAAACGAAAAGAAAATGGTCTGTTAAAACTGAAGCGATTTTGAAAGATTTGAGCTTTGCCGTGCGCGGTTAGCCGTTATTTGAGTCGTCACGCAATGCTTCTCTTCCCCTTGAATAGGGTGTCAATTTTCAGGTTTGGGCCTTAGAAAGGGTATTAATTTTCGTTTTCTTTATCCTTAAATAGGGTCAGGGTTTGAGAACGTTCGCGGCACACCCCTATCCGAAATTTAGGGGAGTACCCCCCCCCCCCCCCCCCGGGTGTTTATGCCGCAAAAAGCTGAGCTCTTTGTGTCCGAGGTCATGAATTGTATATATGTTGTTCCTTCCGGTGTGCGGTAAGTGTAATGGTAATTCAAAACAAAGTTGAAATTTGTGTTTCCTATACTGTTGTTTCTGGTCGTAAAATTGAATTGACAAACACGGAATCTAGTGCATACGACTTGCGCAAAAGAAAATGTCTTTATCATGACACACAACTTATTAATTATTAATTATTTAAACGATAGCCCTGAGCCACAAGGCCACGGCACGTTCCATCCAGAGGATGGAAAGAAACAGCCTTAAGGCGAACTATTGACATTATATTAAATTTCGGAAAATGGTTATTAGCCCTCACAAGACCAGACACAAACTTCAGTTCGGTTAGTGAGCCGGATCAAACCATGTTCTTCCTTCCTGGATGCAGTCATTCTAAAGTTAAACAAAGTTGAACGTTGTGTTTCGTATACTGTTTCTTCTTCTACTATTTTTGTTTCAAGTTCCTACACAGAATAGACAGACACGAAATCTAACACATGCTAGCTACCTTAAGGAAAAGAAAATAGCAGGTTTCGTGAAGATTATATGAAAGAATATTACATAGAATACACTTTGCTTCAGTGATTCAATTCTGATCAAAACGTAGGTACACCACTGAGTCAGTCATCTTGTGATTCAATGAAAAAAGAAACCTTCCGAACGAAGTGCATGAAAATTTTATCAAAGTAAATATTAGTGTGTTTAAACGACGTCAATGCCTCTCCTTTGTTATATTCTGCAACAAGCAAATACCTTTGTTAGCCAGTTAATGAATTGTATGAGCTATATTGTCCCTTCCTGGGTGTAGCCGAAACACTTGTTATTCCAAACAATGTTGAAAATAGTTTCCCATGTCGTTATTTTATGGCCTTAGTGAAGCGGATGTATACCATGAAGTAACTAATAAGATTTCCGGCCGTAAATATCTGTAATATAACGAAAAATATAACGAGCTGTTAAGATGATTTCCAGTCCGTACTGCGCAATCTCCGACTGCAATGTTCATGTGAGTCTAAATGAGAGTCTCACACGAAAGAATGTTTACTGGCAAAGATAAAAATTCTGGAACAAACGTACCTTGTTCTTCATTGGTAGCACTAGATGTCCTTGCAAAACAATAATAACGAGTAGAAGAACATCCACACTATTCAAAACCGACGTTTCAGCTCATCGAGCATTCTTGAACGAAACGATCCGTAATGGCGGACTAAAAAAACCTCATGTACGCTATTACTGAAGTGTGACGTCAGCAACGAATTCAAAACAAAAATGAAAACAAACCCCGCAACTGCGCAGTACGGACTGGAAATCAGCTTTAAAAGCACGCAAACGAGCAATGCAGTTCTATACTGTTATGGTAATGTAGACAGGTTGATGTGTATTTCAGAGAGTCGTTTTACTATTCTGATAGCACAGACAACGACGCAAGGAGAAGAAGTTAAACCAGACGAAGATCAAGCAAAGAAAGCAAGAAAAGAAAGCATTTTAAGATGAGGTAAAGAAAAACTTCGTTTTATTGCATGGTGGACAATTAAGTTTACGTTCTAATTCGCTGCGCTCAAACGAACGTAAATTATTTTCTTCTTAAATACTGCAAAAACCACAACACCAAAGGAATGATGGTTGGATGCTCAGGCAATCCAACCTACGCGAGACATCACAAAGTAAAAAATGAAAGATCTTACCGCGAAAAGGCTAAATTGCTAGTTGGTTTAAACTTCTTGAAAATATGGCGGAATTAGCCTTCGATTTCTTCTTCTTCTTTTCGGCCGACGATTAATTCCCTTTTCATCTTCTAAAAAGGAAGCTCGTCCGACTCGTATGCCTGTAGAGCCAACCACTCGTCTTTGCTTCTATCCGCGAGATTTATTGTCTTCTGTCGCGTCTTTGTGATCTGCTCTCCTTCCGTTACAGCTTGCGGAATTCTGACGGTTTATGAATGATAACGGAATAAAATAAGTTCTTCTTTAATGTAATCTTTCTTGGATCGTTTGCATAAGAGCGACATAATGTAATGTATATATTGTTATAGACCTGATCACCTGAATCCGTCAAATAAGTGGCTGACCTCTCCAGCTCCATTTGGGGACTTCACTTTGTGACTTCAAACTTATTTTTATAGAAGAGGACCTGATTATCCGTGAGTTTCTAAAACTTTGACAAGTCTTGTACTCCTACAACCGTTTATTCAAGTATTTCTTCATAATCAACCGAGAATTCTCTTTTACAGACCAATGTATGTCAATCGAGGAAAAAGTATAACAACTGCGTCCATCAGATTTGGTCATTGAACTTTTGCCACAGCCGTCGGATTAACATACAGACACTACATAATTCACGACATGGTCGCCCTCGCTTACTTTAAATTAAAATTACTTCTCCTTGGAGATTGCAATATTATTGGAGAAAAATAGTTTTCTTTCCGTTTGTCTCAACTAGCATGGAGGTTGATAGGCCGCGCATGCTGTTTGCTGGATTTGAGCATGCACATATTGGAGAAAGAATCGACCTAAAGATAGATGAGCTGAGAATACTGACGCTTCCAAATGGTGTGGAGATAAAATTTGAGCATATTGTAGCACTCGCAGGCGATCACTATGGTATACCGGAACACCCAGTAATTGCGCCTTTTGAGGAAACAGACGAGCCAGACTCTGGTCGTCACAAGCGCTTTTTAGATGCATACAACACTCTGGCACGTGTACCCAAGGACGAGATACAAGACGAATTGAACCAGCTTTTGGCCACGTTAAACGAAGAACGTCTAAGCGGTAAGGAAGCTGATCCGAAAGATTGGGACGAAATCACAGGTGGTCAGTGGCTGGGTGGCCTTCCGATTCAACATGGGCGGATGTTAAAATTGGCTGCGCATAACCATGATCATTTCCTCCCTTACGCCAAAGATGCGTATCTCACTGGCCATCAGTTAGCTATGGACAAAGCAAGAGAAGCAAGTGAATGTGACGGATATGAAAGGAAGATGCTTCTTCATGAAGCATATTCGTTAGATGCGTTTGGGGTTCATTTTCTCACTGACAGCTTTGCCAGTGGACACATACGGTGAGTCAACGTTTTGCTGTGGAATGGTGGTCTTTGTGTTCCTTTTTCATAATTGTAGTACAAGGGTTGTTCAACCACGGATAAAAAGCTTGTTCATGTAAACACAAAACCAGATATAACGGACAAATCCTACTGTTCCCGCCATCACTGGCCATCACTTAAGACCTCACTAAAGACGTTGACTGGATTTTTTAAATTAAATTAAGAAGAGGGATATGAAGAATTCCTGTCTTAACCAAACTATTGCTGGAAATTTGGCGAGGAGCGCTTGTACTTTGCCGTAAGGATATCCATGTACCAGGACACACAGCGATGGGCTTCTGTATATGTGGTTTATGGAAATTAGGGATTCTTACTACACTAACACGAGACATTCAATGTGAAGACTAATTTCAGACTAATTCATTCATTCACACGTCAGAAATTACATTTTGGTCAAGCCCGCTTTGTATCGTTTTCGAGTATTCGAATAAAATTGCAATATCCATGATGCTAGGAAAACTGCTCAAAACTGCTCCTTTCCCTGTGGCTTGTATGTTATAAAACGTAGTCAAAGACTTACACAAGATTTACTCAATTGAAATGTAATAGTCAAGATATTAAGTTATCAGGTAGCCAAATCCAGTACATGGCTTCGAATACCCATTATTAAATTCGCTCAGGTATAACTTAGACTTTTGTCTCTTTGAAATGTAGCAATTGGTTCTTACGTTTTCTAAGCCTTTTATTCTTGCTGTCTAGAATAGCCAAATCGTTTCTTCCTTTTCTGTCGCAGGACGCCAAGAATTGAGTTGAGAAAGAAAACCACTCCCGCCAGTGTTGGTGATTTACTGAGTAAGTTCATGCACGATGAAGATGGAAAATATGGCCTACGTGTGACAAACGCAAGAGGCGATAAGTGGATAGCATATGGTGATGGGATTCTTCTAGATGAAAAGAGCAAGGATAACCTTAAGTTTGTATCCGAGGCTGTCCAGATCTCAGTGGATCAAGTGCATGGGGCTCTCCAGGACCCCAGCAAAATTCCTGACCCTGCTGCCGTGACCTCTCTCATACCATTTGTTGACCAGGAAGAGAAAAACAATTACCCATTGTTTCAAATGAAGGACGGGCAAGTTCACAGGAGGTCAGACATCAGTAACCTTCAGGATACCGAAACTGTGACCAATTGGTGGGGGGCGACAACGTTGGCAAAACTATACCGTTACAACCCTCACAACTCGGCCATTTAGATACTTTTTCGGTGAGATGTAAGCTTTTGTTTCCCCCATTAAGTGCTGATTCAGTTAAAACTTTAACCTTTAACTCTGAATTAAAACAGGCGGTAGTAGTTTAACTGAAGTGAGACTGATCGCAGTTTTTAACCTTCCTTTTTTGGTGGCCTTGTGTCTGAGCAACAAATCGGTCAGTTGTCGTCGATCGTCTGATTTAAGCTACACTATAAACTCGAATAGCTGGTCTGATCTATAATGATCTTCTAGTGTGTGCTTTTTACAGAAGAAAACCGAAATGCAATTGTATTCTAATTAACAAATCGACCACATATAAATGACTTCATAAAATATTCAAAACTCAAGTCGAACCACGTTAGGTGACTGGTGTGACAGCTCGTACGATCGCATTTTTTCGTCCATAGCTCTCGATCAGTAAGCGCCGTTGGTGTGTACAAACAGATTGCAGGTTGATAGTTTATGTAAACATTACATTTTTTTTTTTTTTGCAGTGTTGTGTGTTCAAACTTTCAATTCGCGTGATTATATTAACATATATCAACATACTTAGTAAACGTAGTACTTGCAGTAATTGCAGTAAAAAGAGACTGATCAAACGGTCAACGGCTTAACCAAAGACAGACCAATAGCCCAATTCATTTTCTTTTTGCGCAAATGTGACATTTATAGCCCCTTCCAAAGTTTAGCACTAAAACTGTCGAATAAATAATAGATATATTAGTGCGATTTTTTAGAGGAGTGTGTTGAATAAAGCGTTTAGGGTACGCTTTGTGTTTTGGTGCTGGAACTTCCGTTACTGTTCTTTACACATTTCTGGTTACTATCAAATTCACTAGAGTGGGAAAATGCATTCGCAAAAAATTTCGTCCGGCGCTGCGTCAATCTAGATCAGATGAATAAAAACTTTTATCAAGGTGGACACTATATATTCATCGGGAAAGCCAAAGCAAAGCTTTGCGACTTTCAAATACTTTCTGCTGCAAAACAGCATACAAGGAACCTTTTAAATTAAACAAAAACTTGCTTTTCCTTCATGTTGAATACATTTCGATAACGCCATTATTGTTCCTACAATTTCTGGGAAAACAATGTTTACATGAAGACTACATGACAATGGAGCGACCGTAAAAAAATCACATCATCGTTGACAAGACGCTCGCAAACGCGAATCACGTGAAAATCTTTCTCGTGTTGAGAATCGAACTGCTTCAAATCTAAATTTCTAATGGCGGTCTTACCACTCTCCTGGTTTTGAAAGTATAGTGGTTTCACTTATTTCGTACAGGTATGCGGTGTCTTATACAATAAATGATTGAAAACACATTTGAGCGCATATGTCGTATCTTAATGCACACCTGCATATTGCCCAGTCCCTCGACAGCTAATTTCGCTTTTTTACTTCCGGTGACGCTGAAAGGAGCTACGATCAAAGCATTGTTTCCCTTTCTGATTGTTATGATCCTACCTGAAAATAGGAAACATCGAAAACAGAGATGTTTTGCATTTGAAGCATTGTTTATCGATATCAATTATCACAGACGGGGTCCAAAGTAAAACCAATAAATAAGGCAATGCGTTATCATTGTTCCAAGAATAAGGGAAACCCCCTTAGATCGACCTTCAGATGGATAGAATGTAATGAAGCATAGCCGACACCCGATCAAAACTCATGCGTGAACTGAGCCCTTCATTTTAAAAATAGATATGACGATCCTCATAAGTAGCACCTAACTTTCTAACTTGTTACTGAAACTTAATCATTTTCCGTTATTATACTGTAACATTTTAAAAAGTTTATATAATTGCATTTGCACGCTACACAAAATGGCAGTTGATCCACGAAGAAAGTAAGTAGTAAATTTATAACAAATACGCAAGCCTGCGAAACCAGACGTATCACTATATTAAAAGCGACAGTGGGAGTACGTATTCTGCACGGGCAGTTCGCAAGCTACAAACATGGTTACTATGCTTCAATACTATAGCTTCTGGATTAGCTCTTACGTACTTAGTTTAGAAAAATATACATCTGCATAGATGCTAGCTATTGAGTCCATCATTTATCACCGGCTAGAAATAAAATTGAAATATACTCTATATCTTTTTCAATAACAAGAAGAGCACAGACGAGACAGCCTGTATATGCACATAATGCACGGAGCTAAAATCAAATTTGAAAGCAAAAATTACGTTGCACCGTCAACATCAATTTTGACCATGAAAGAAGTCGTTCTAACGCTGAGTATATGGAAATTTCCAAATAAGGTAATACAGGAAGTGCTACTTAACATGTAAACGTAAGACGGACTCGCATGTAGCTGTCACGCAAGAAATCTTTGTCGCGGAAGTCATGATCAAGAGAAAAAGTCCGCTAAAACTATAAGGAAATAGCATCTCTAGTTTCTAAGCTTTTTATCAAATGGTTCTTTTCTACCCAAAGTTGAATGTTTCGATCAATAAATCTTATTCTTTGGAGTAGAGATCAGAGTTACAGTTCGTAACGTTATGTTTCTAGGCCCGCTAGAGGCTAGGCTTCATTGCGTGGGTCCATTTTAATTGTCTGAATGACGTACGCTAGTTTATGCGAGTAGTAACTTACTCCGGATATCACTGCTGGTCAAAAGCCAGATACAATTGCCAATTATATAGTTTGTGCCAAGCTACAACAAATTTGGCTCAAAAAACGAAGCTGAAAATCACCTGAAGCTAACACAATTTAAGTTAATGCATGCAGAGTTTGTTTGATTTAAATATACTCGCGACAGTGTTTTGCGTTCAAGTAGGTCAACCGTGTCAATACGGTTGTGAATGGCATTGTTAAAGTGCACGAAAGCAGCCCACGAAAAAAAAAATATTGCGACATCACTAGCTACTTCTGGGAAAAACACCAGACCTACCTTGGGGAGGATTATTTAAGGATGTCATTTAAAGTAAAAACTTCTCAGTACACAGTGAACATTGGAATAGTGCAGAAGTTGCTGTAGTTGTTTATACGGCCCGTTGAAAGACTTAATCGTAAGGTAAGATTTAATGTTGTGTTGCTCAGTTGTTGTATTATGGTATGTACTAAACCTCGGAACGGCAAAACACCGCGACAGCCCAGAACAGCTCAGAACAACCTTAAAAGAGGTGACCATGGGTTTGAATGTCTAATGGCAAATTTAACTACTCAGCTAACCCAGTCAATAAAACGATACTAGACGGCATATACAGAGACGAGGAAAGCCAAAACACAGGTTCGAAAGACTCCAAAACAAGCTCAGTTTACACGAGACATTGTACCACTAAATATAACATGCAACATGCAAATTTATAGGAACATTGTATCGTGGCAGCTAGCTTTTCCACGAATTCAGAATTAGATGATATGAAAGAAATCCTTTTTATCACCGAAGTCTAACTCTTTCGTTGTTTTTAACTTAACTTTCCAATGAAACACCATTGAGTTTTTTTTTTTCAAACTGTCACGTGGACACGTTGTTTTATAACCAAAGTCATGTTTCCAAGTAACAGTATCTTTAACTTAATAAAACGTCGTAACTTCGACAACTACTTAAGAAGTGTTAAGGGAAAAAGGATGAATAAGATTGAGGAAACTAATAAACAAAGATTGCGAACTGCTAGAACCAAAAGCCTGCATTGGACGCCAAAATATGCATGGAGCTGTGGGGTTCTTTTTTAGATACCTATTTTCCAAACTGTTAATCGACAGCATGACATGAATTGAAAACTGAACGTGCAAACGTAAAACGCAAATTTTAAAAACTGGGAAATATCACTTATAGGATAATTTGAAAATATTCTCGAGTTCTGTGACGTGTCTAGACCAAATGCGCAAGAAGAATATTTAAAGGATTATGAGCGGTGATTATACGGTAGGTCTGCCAGACAAAATATATATTGCAGTACTGCAAAGTCATCTTAAATCTTTCACACACTCGTGACACTGTTAAGATCATTCCATCGAATAAAGAACTGACAATAGATTTTCATGCAAACTTTGCCTGTTCAGTGGTTGAATTTGAATGTTGAAATAAAAAAGAGGGGTACCCATATTCGTTCAGGAGTAGTCAACGACCTTCCATATATACCCCATAATGCATCAGTCAATTCCAGCAGTGCCCATCCCCCCCGGGCAACCCCGGGGCATTTCCTAATGTTGCCCCTCCCGGGGGTGGGGCATTTGCGTACCTCGGGTTGACCCCCGGGCATTTGACACGTGGTTTCGAAACCGTGGAGTGAGTCGCGTATTCATGATGGAGGCGTTTATAGGCCAAGACGTGGGCTACGTTGCAGATTAGCTATTCCATGAAGGACTAGAGAAGCTTGTGGATGTTCATGGATGTTTTTAAAGGTATATTTTCTGAATTTTAGATATTTCTTCATTGTCAAGAAGCAACAACTTATATTATATTCTTATATCACCTATCGAGAGATTGAAAACAATCAACCCGGGAGCGGGGCATTTGCCTGGTTCCCTCATCCCCACCCCGGGGAATTTACCAAAGAAATGCTAATGCCCGGGGGTTAGCCCGGGGGGGGGGATGGGCACTGCTGGAATTGACTGATGCATAATCCCCAACAATTTTTCCTTTCAGGGATGTTATTTGAACCCGTATAATTACTTCACGTTTTGTGGGAGCAGAAAAAAAAGCAGAAAGCAAAACATGAGATATAACAATTATGTAGTGAATCGACTTGAAGGAACAATTTCATAGAGATTTATCTCTCGCGCGAGCCAAGCCGTAAAGAAAAATGGGAAATTTTCTTAACGTACCCGCGCTAAATACGTACAATAGTTATGTGCAATAAGGATGGACAATGCAATACTAGGGAATCACCTGAACATTTTCATTCTTTTGATCCAGGTACAAAACATGGAGCAGGTAATACCCTTTAAGTTAGCTGAAAAAGATAAACTCGGGATACTCACGCCTGTGAAAGATGTCGAGACCGTGACAGGGAAGGACTGTGTTGATTTTTGCTCATTTGAACACAGATTCATTGGGGAAAGAACCGAGTTAACGCAATACGATCTAAAACATCTACAGCTTGCAAATGGTGTGGAAATAGCATTCGGGCAAATTATAGCACTCGCGGGAGATTTTTATGGTATACCGGAACACCCAATTATCGATCCTTCCGAGGGAATGAGTGAGAGCGATCCAAACCGTCAGCAGCGCTTTCTCGCTGCATACAACACCCTGGCGCTAGCACCAAAGCACGAATTACAGAAGGAGTTGGACAAACTCTTTACCGCATTAAACAAAGAAAGCCAAGCCGGTACAAGCATCAGCGCCGAGGAGTGGGACAAAATCACCGGTGGAAAGTGGCTGGGTGGCATTCCCATAAAGCATGGGCGGATGTTGAAATTAGCTGCGCATAACCACGACCATTTCCTCCCATATGCCAAAGACGCGTATCTGACTGGTCATCAGTTAGCTATGGGCAAAGCAAGAGAGGCGAGTAAATATGGCGGGAACGAGAGCAAACGCCTCCTTCACGAAGCATTTTCACTTGACGGGTTTGCTTGCCATTTTCTTACTGACAGCTTCGCCAGTGGGCACATCCGGTAAGTAATAACTATGTTATGCTGCGTGTTTCTGCTTGCAGTTGTCGTTGTTCTCCAAACATTGGTCAGTTTGCAGGCTTTGTCAGCGACTTTTGTAAACGTGCGCATCAAAAAGAAAGCTGTGTTGTCGTTGGTGGCAACCAAGTTGAATTGTAGATTTTCTTGTGTTTATTCTCATCTAGTCAAAACTTTTTCTAAGGAAATCGAGGGGTTTCTTAGGCCTCTCCGCGGCCATTTTTTGGAATGTAGCTTTGTGCAACATCCCATAAACGGCTGCGAAAGAGATAAGGGGTTTCTCAGTTGCAAACAGTGATGTTCCTACAGCGTCCAGTTGTCCGTGATTGTTTTGGCTACTTGTATTTTTATTACTATAGAATAAGCTTCTTTAAAAAGTTACCAGCTCTTTCTGTATTTTACGTATGTACAATAATGATTGATAAATCGGGTTCCATATATTTCCCCATAAAAAGGTAAAGTCTGCATACGAGCCTAGTGGTACATCAGGCCGGAGCTTATCCCGGTTTCCGTAGCATGAAGCGACTAGGAGTATTTCTAGTCCCCCCTGGATTGCATGCTAGTCTATCGCAGGATTAACCCCAGCAGTAAATGCGCCAGTTCCCATTTATACACCTGGGTGGAGAGAGGCACTATGAGAGTAAAGTGTATTGCCTAAGAACACAACGCAGTGTCCCGGCCACGGCTCAAACCCGGTCCGTTCGATCCGGAGTCCAACGCACTAAACATTAAGTCACCGCGCCTCGAATTTCCCATATCAAAATACAAATGTTTCTTTGAAACGCTCTATACACGGAAGTTCTGTATTTAAACAACATTTTTTTCTAAACATATATGTAAGAAAGCTTATAACTCCCGGCGCTTAACTCTGGTTTCTGTAGCATGAAGTGGCTAAGAGTATTGCTACTCCCCCTGGATGGGATGCTAGTCCATCGCAGGTTACTCCCCAGCATTCTGTCAGGTTGCCCCAATAATTCGCCAGTACCCATTTGTACAGCTGGGTGGAGATACTGGGACTGTGAGAATAAAATGTCTTGCCAAGGAATATAACACATCGACTCCGGCCAGGGCTCGATCCCGGACCGCTCGGTCTGCAGTCCAGCGCACTAACCATAAGGCCACCGCGCCTCCCACAAAATACATGTACGTAGTAACAAAGTCGCTTCATAATCTCTGATTACAGGACGCCAAGAATTGAGTTGGGAAAGGAAAGCTCTCCAACCAAACTTGGCCACTTGCTAAGTAAGTGCATGCACGATGAAGATGGAGTATCTGGCCTGCGTGTAACAAACGTAAGAGGCGATAAGTGGACTGCATATGGTGACGGAAGGCTTCTGCATGAAAAGAACAAGGAAAACTTAAAGCTTGTAACCGAGGCTGTCCAAAGATCAGTTAATCAAGTCTTTGAAGCTTACTGCCACCCCACCAAGATTCTTGAAACAGCCATGGTGACTGATCTCATTCCATTCGTTGACCAGGAAGAGGAAAACAGCTACCCATTGATCCAAGTTAAGGATGGACAGCTACATAGGAGGGCAAAAGTAAATGATCTTCATAACAATAAAACAGTCACCAATTGGTGGGGAGTTACATTAGTTTTACAAACTGCTTTCCGCGAAATCTAATTAGTTTTAAGGACCTTCAATAACAAACTCAATTTTAGAAAAACGGAAGCAGTAGTTTTTAACAAAAAAAGGCAAAATTGACATGAATTATGTCGTTAACGGTTTTTTCTGTAGTAAATTACTAGGGCATATATGTTTAATTCAATCATTTGGTTATATGAATATTTAGCGTAACATTTATTTATTTCATTTATTTATTATATTGACACGAGTGTTTTGCTGGAATAGAGACCGCTCGTAAAATATATACAGAACTATATATTCGGGGCCCTAGTAGTCTCTTTTCTATATTGTTAATTACAGTTATACGGTTTTCGTGTTAAAAACAACATATTACCCATTCGCTGTATTTCTTGAAATGTTGTTTTACCACTCTAAATTAAAATCAATTTTACATCTTGGTGGCGCCAGTACCTTGGTACATACTGCTTTCTTTATCTTCGGAATCTCAACTGGCAATTGTGGAGGTATCTTCTCTTCACCCCCCCCCCCCCCCCCCCACCCAACCCCCTTCGCCCCCACTCCCTCTTCTTCCAAGAAATCTAAGATCTTTCAATTATGTTGTGATAAGAAATTGAGGCTGTACAACAACACAGAATAATTGATTACCAAAACTAGTTAATTTTATTGTGACCAACAAAATGCCATTTTAATTTTCAAGACTCTATAGTTTGGTTCAGATAATCGTTTTGGTTTACAGATATTAATTTTGTTTGGATGGTGTGTTTATTTCTTTTTATTTGCGTATTTATTACCTCTGTCAATTAAATAGATGACAACGAAGTTCATTTTTATGTGTTTGTCATCATTACAACAATATCAGGACGAAAGTATATTAGATTCTATCACTTGAATAGTTTAGATAACAATTCTAAAATCCTGTTTCTTTTAAATAACTGATCAATTTGTATTGTCGCTGCGTTTATCTATGATTCTATGCTAAGACGACAATCCATGTTATTTATGTATTATTATTATAAGATCTTTCAATACGATTCTAGTAATGCCATGACGTATACACAAAAATGTACAACAATATGAAAAATGTACAACAATATGAAATGACCAAATTCTACGTAAATTGGAGAACGTGAACGACGACGGCTAAACTTTCGTGCTTCTATTTGAGATTGAACACTCTCTTTACATATTCAGCTGGAGCTACTTCTTGAACCAATAGATACGCCAGATTCATCTGGATAATTGCGAGATTCTCGAGTAAAATATAAATTCATTTTTTCAATATGCGTTGTCCTTGTCGTTGCCGTCGTCATTGCTTAAAAAATTCGATTTACTTACCAAACGTTGTTTAGTTTGTGCAGGCTTCTCTCACCCTTGTTGTATCCACCTTTTTCCTCTTGACATAAAAGCAACACACTTTAGTGCCGTTTGATCACTTTGCTCCACACTGCTGGCAACCATATTGGATCGCGATGACACCCAGGCCTCTACCCAGTCCATAACACAAGGAGAGGCCGGAGTGGACGCTTCATCCCTGAAATAGAAAATAAAACCAATCCACACCCAAACCAGAAACCGAAGCGGATTATGGCAACCGGAAATCTGGAAATCCGCTTCTGATATTCCTTCAAAACCTAAATTCGAATCAGGATGGGCACCAAAACCGAAAAAAGGGAAATTGTAAGAGCAAAAACCGAAAAACCGATCTAACGAGTGAGCAAAATCATAAAACCAGAAACGAAAAGTTTTCAGTGGCCGGATGCTGTACTGCAGCATTACGAAAAATATATTTTCTCTGACGGGAAGAGCATACCAACGATACCTGTTGACGGGAAATTTATATAAGGCGTTCACCTGAAGAAAAACTCATTCAGTAGAGTTACTTGCTGTGGAGTACAATTATCACGACCAGGAGAGTGAAAACAAAAATTCTGTTGCCGTTTAGAAGGTAAGAGTGAATGCTCTTTATAGCTTAATATTTACCATGTTTACCTTCACGCGTCCAACTAGCCTGAGTTAGCTGCAGAGTGAAAAAGTTTAGCATTATAACGGGGAAGCTAGCTTTTCCTACGAATTTCAGAATTATACGAAATTACTCCTTTTATCACTGGAGAATATCGTTTACGTTTAAATTGGTGAATTAAATACCAGTACCTGACAATGTAACTGAAGTTTCAGAGATGTTCATGCTTCCAATAAGACACAATGGATCGCTACCAGATCGATTTATTATACATTTATTTCAAACCTTCGCAAGCTGCATGAATCCTCGTAATACCTCGTAATTGGAAAACCATCAAAGAGATTTTAATAAAGCATTTAGGGAAATGAATGGCTAAGATTGAGCAAAACGAACACAAATTAATCAAAAGCTCTTTAAGCCGTCTCGTGTCACGTCTGTCACGCTTGTTTCACGATTTTCGTGACACTAGAACATTATACAACACAATATGATAGACAGGAAAGCACGCTATTCTTTAAATAGGCAAAGTAAAGCTGTTACTCTGATATATCATACAATTGCACTAATTAAAACTATACAACAACAACAACAACACTTGCGCTTTATTTGCATGACCATAAAACATTACAGTATTGGAAAAGCATAAGGTACTATAATTCTGTTTATAATAACAATAATTACAATAAAACGTCATTAAACAAAACTAATCAAATAATCAGTGATCAAGAATTTGATAATAATTTGTCTCCCATTTCAAAACAGGACGCCGGATATAAACTGCACTAATTGCATATTAATATAACGGTCAGTGGAGTTCACTAATTGCACAATATAATTAAGGTTGAAATTGATAACTGCTTGGGATTCGAAATTATATGATCTATTTTACTGAAAAAGCCGTCTCTAAGTTGTCTCTAAATTCATTCCTACGGGGCTGACAGGTATATTAATTACACAATTTTTCACTATACACATCTCAACTGCTACTTATTTTTTATGGCATAAAATGAATGGAATGTAACGTTAAAGTACAAGCTAATGGTATTTAAATAAATCAAAGTAGCACTGTTTTAAATTAATTCAATAGCAAATTGTGCATGAAGCAGATTTTATCAAAAAAGAAATTCGAACAAAGGGCTGCAGTCAAAAAAAATTCTTGCACAGGCAATGGACCAAAAAAAAATTCTTCCAAGCCAAAAATCTCCCTCGCTCCCCCAATCACTTTTCTAATTGTCCGTCCCTTAGATACTAAGACCTGAGTTTATAAAGAAAATTGGCAGAATATTGCAATAATACTACGAAAGCCTTCTCAAATCATGCATTCACGCCTAACCTGGTTAACATTTTATCTTCTGTTTTAGCATAAAACATGCCCCAGGTGAAGCCCATGAAATTAGTAGAAGAAGACGCGAAAGATGTCGAGACCGTAATAGGAAAGGACTGTGTTGATTTTTGTTCTTTCGAACACAAATTCATTGGAGAAAGAATCGAGTTAAAGGAAGACGATCTTAAACATCTCAAGCTTCCAAATGGGGTGGAGATAACATTCGGTGAAATCATAGCACTCGCGGGGGACTACTATGGAATACCGGAACACCCAATTATCGATCCTTCAAAAGGAATGAGCGAGAGCGATTCAGACCGTCAGCAGCGCTTTCTCGCTGCATACAATTCTCTGGCGCGAGCACCAAAGCACGAACTACAGAACCTTGCAGAGTTAAACAAACTGATCACCGCGTTAAACAAAGAGAGTCAAACTGGTACAAGCATCGGCGCCCAAGAATGGGACGAAATCACCGGTGGGAAGTGGTTGAGAGGCGTTCCGATTAAGCAGGGACGGATGTTGAAATTAGCTGAGAATAACCACGACCATTTCCTCCCATACGCAAAAGACGCGTATCTAACTGGTCATCAACTAGCCATGGACACAGCAAGAGAGGCGAGTAAATATGGAGGAAATGAATGCAAGCGTCTTCTTTACGAAGCATTTTCGTTAGATGCGTTTGCTTGCCATTTTCTTACTGACAGCTTCTCCAGTGGACACATCCGGTAAATGTTGTTCAGTGTTTATATTTCCAGTGTATTATTGCTATACATGTAGCTTCTACTTTTATTTATTTTCACCATCAATTTTACTGTCGCTGTTGCTTTCGATTTTCGTTGGTTCTACTAATAACCACCAGTGTATTTGATTAAGATTGAAAACCAGGAGAGAAAAAAACGAATTTTTTTTTTTAAAAAAGTGCGAAAATAAGATGATAACGAGAAGAATGTGGAGAGGAGATATGGGGATAGGTAAATCTTTAGGGGGTTGTCAATTTTTCGGTACATTGACACAGCGAGAATTTCTCACACATAGTCCATTGACACTCGTCTGGAACACATGGCCCAGGGTTGAAACATCTATATTTGACAGTTCTGATTTTAAAGAATAATATTGATATTAATATTAATATTGATATTTAACTTACAATAAAGTAACAGGTTATAAAATAATCGAAAAAAGTTTCGATATTCTTTGAAAAGTCTTAAAAATGGCTCATAGGTACTGTTCGCCATAAGTTTACAAAAAGGCACTAGCCTAATTTTATACCCTTTTTTTCCAAATGACTGAAATGACGTCACAAATGACGTCTGCGACCAATGTATTCTAAATCGATGTGACTCGTGATCGTTCGTGGAAATTCACTTCTACTTTTTTTCTTTTCGTTTTCTGTAAACATTTATTTTATAAACAACTCGAACGAACTTTCCCATAGCATTTGAAACATATTCGATCACGAGTGAATTTTTATCTGATGCGGGCTGAATTTTTTCTCGCGCGGGCGAAGCCCGCGTCAGCGAGCGGCGGAGCCGCGAGAGAGATTACCAACTCGACTCCTCACCAATCCCCTCGCGGCTTGGCGACCAAGACAAAAGCATGTGGCCGCTAAAAAAGCACTCGCTCGCGATATCCCGCCAGCTATGCAGGCTTATCTCATTTCCACTACCCTCCCACATAAATAATTTTTGCAACATTTATCTGAAAATATAGTAACAGTTCATTTCATGATGTCCTTATACAGAGTGCCAAGAGTGGAGTTGGGAAAGGCAACCTTCCTTCAGAAGGATGGCCACCTACTTAGTAAGTGCATGCACGATGAAGATGGTGAATATGGCCTACATGTAACAAACGCAAGAGGCGATAACTTGACTGCATATGGTGACGGAATGCTTCTGGATGAAAAAAGCAAGGACAACTTAAAGCTTGTAACAGAAGCTGTCCAAAGATCAGTTAATCAAGTCTATGAAGCTTACCGCCACCCCACCAAGACTCTTGAAACAGCCGCTGTGACCGATCTCATTCCATTTGTTGACAAGGAAGAGGAAAACAGCTACCCATTGCTCCAAATGAAAGATGGAAAGCTGCATCGAAGGCAAGGAGTCAATAATCGCTATGACTGTAGGACAGTGGCCAATTGGTGGGGAGCGACAACCGTTTTACAATCCTTTGTCCCCCAAATACTGTCCTTTTAAAAGAACTTTAATCAAGCACTAAATATAGTACTTTCTATTAAAAAAGGATAATAAACAAGAACTGAATTATTTATTTAGCAAACACAGTACTTTCGGAGAAATGGAGTTTTTATTTTTTTCAGTGCAAAATTATTTTTATATTGCTCTGGAATTCACTGTATTTTATGTTAACTGTGATATTGTTTAATTATATTCACTTAGCTTTAACGATTACTCTTTTGTTTCTACTCGCCCCCACAAAGGATTATAAACGTGTTTGTAAAAGAAAAATCACTTGCGTAATACGGTAATGTTAGGAATAACCTACAGTGAAATTATCAAGTAAAGACAGCAATATATAAAAGGCAATTTGCTCAAATTCGTTTTGTTTTGTTTTGTTTAAATTTTCTTTTTATTGGAGATGTAATTGCCATTTTTATGCAATTCCTTAGTAAGTATTGCTTACCAAATGCCCACCTTTGTAGTGACAGCATCAGCATTTACTGGCCTTTTAAAGTAAACTTGTTTTAGTCTGGAGTGTAGCAGCTCTCGTAAGTTTGTAACTTTACTGGTCCGCTAGTTTATGTTATTGCTATGCTAGCGTATGTCCCGTTTTGGGGGGAGGGGAGGGGTCTAGAGGTATTTCTCCTGTCGCTTCGTCTATTGCTCTTCTGAATGGTAGCGAACAGTTCATGTTACACCCTGCGAGAGCTGTTACCCAACTCGTTTAAGAAACTGTTTTGAAGCACCCTAGGTGGCACCAAAACATGCATGTATTAATCCCAAATAATAAATAAGTAGTAAATAAGTAAGGGACGAGTTAGTTTGACCTGCGAGAACTAAGTCGAGTCGGGTGATTGACACTAAAAAAACGTGTAAAAGCTAGGAATCGAAGAGGATAGGAAGGAACGGAAAAGAGTCTATCTCTAGGTCTGTATTACGGAAAAATCTCTATCGGAATTATTTCTACATTGTCATATCTCAGAATCAGTCAAGGTCAAGGAACAATAAAGAGTATGGATCGATACAACAGGTGCCATTATCGGGATTACAACTAAAATTTAAATTGCATTTAAGTTTATTCCATTTCAGAACAAACTTATACCTACAAAAATACACGCTATTTTGATTCATGTCTACAAGCGAACTTCACTTTTAAAAGCATGTTAAAATCTCAAAATCAAGGGCGATATCTTATATCTCGCAAGCCGACGGAGAAACAACTCTAAAATCGCCTCGTATTCCTACCTTAAAATCAGACCATTTCTTGACATTTCCCCTCCCCCCATGACATGATCTGGACAGTTTGAGTATTTCATTTGCATTGAGGACTCTGCTCCAAATGTTGAGATCAGTTAGCTCTCCAATGTAGCTTTGGTTTGGGTCAAATCTTCCTCCAAACGAATCCTGCTCCTGCCCGATGATAAGAATTCCATTTGTCTTGATCACGTGACTAGTCTTTAATCCTGTCCCACTGGCTTGGGAGACGCCATCTTTGTAAATTTTCCAGGAACCAGCTCTGTTTTCCCACGAAGCACATATGTGATGCCAGGAACCGTCATTTACTGAAATTCCACTTTGCCTTGAAAAGAAAAAAAATCAGAAATATCACTTGTAATGTTTCTCAAAATGTAATTCGGAAAAGAGTCCAATAAAATTGAACATAATCGCTGCTCGGCATTTATCATTACTAAAATAGTAAGGGTGCATATCCACGCTCTTGAGCTGTTACTTTTCATTATCAATATCAGTTTCTGTGTTTACACACTAGCAATGACCATAGCCATGTCATTTGGCTTCGAAGCCGGCTGACATGGTGTGGAGAGAGCCTGAGCCACAGCCGGGCTAAGCCATCCGACAGAGCGAGATGACGCACTATGATCTTCTTGAAAAATAAAGAGGTTCTACTCCTGTTGTAGAATTGCATTATAAATAAACGGCACGCGATGCATGCAGAAGCGATGACGTTTCACAAGGGGTCTTTGATAATTTTCAGGACATTTGTCAAAAAATTAGGGTACATAAAAGTAACTGACACCTTCTGTGCTGAATGATTGTTCAACAAAAATTGCGTTATCTTGGCGTGACATGCGATATACGATATACGATGCAAGGTCAAACGCTGTCTAAAATTGTTTACACCTTTTGTTTTAAAGAATGGAGAGATTTCTGTTTACTAAATCTTATAGAACGCATCAAATATAATTTGTTTCTTTCGTTTATGCTTTAAATTAGTCCTTTCTAACGGCCCAGGAGTATTTTGCTTTGAGTTCTATGCGACGATTTCTTGTTGAGTTGACTTGATTTTTTTCCCAGTATTCGGTTCTGTACAATATGCGAGTCATGCGAGCCAGGCGAGGCAGACCTGCCAGGCACTTAAAAATACCAATAAAAAGGCTACCTATACGATCTGTAGGCTAACCGAAGTGCTTGTTTGGCTAACCGGAGTGTTGCTAGGCTAACCAATGTGTTATTTAGGCTAACCGAAATGGCTCGCTTGCCTCGCATGACTCGCAAGCCATGTGAACCGGGCAAGCAAGAAATCCCTTATCCCAATATAAAAGCTAACCGCAAGCTACCTAAGAGCTAACTGTAGGCTAACCGAAGTGCTATTTAGGCTAACCGGAGTGCTATTTAGGCTAACCAATGTGTTTTCAAGTGCCTCGCAGGTCTGCCTCGCATGGCTCGCTGGCTCGCACATTGTGCATTCCCTTCGGTTCTACAGATCGGTTGATCACAACAGGCAACAGACAACAGACAACAACAGATCCTGTCCACTCGCACGGCGAGATTAATCGATCACGTCATCGTCATCGCTTAAAAAAAGGTTTAAGATGGCTCACCTTTTCAACAGATGTTTCAAAACTGCTAATAATCGGTTGCTTCGTCTGCAGTCACGACAGACATCACTTCTTAACTTTATGCCAAATTTATTCGATAACTGATAAAGTGCAACACTCACTGCAGACTCGAAATCTCAATTTAACAGCTACAAATGAAATAAGGTTTGCCGATCGGTGATGATGCAAGCTGCAAAAAAATATCTTCCTTTGCCAAAAAACAAGATGGCGGATCTCAAAAAGAATACAAACAATGCACCTAGTTCCCATTGCTCTTCGGTTCAATTCAGGGAGTAATCGTAACACCGTAACACCAAAAATTCCATAAATTCCATCGCTTTTCCACTTTACAGCATTAACCGATGACGTCATAAAATGACGTCATCGCTTAAAAATGCAAACGAGCCAGGTTACGTCAGCATGTGTGCGAAACGTTTGAATGCTCATCGTTACCCCATATCGAGCCTTGATGTTTTGATAAAGAATTTTTTTTTTTCTATGAGAAAAACACCCGCGGTAGTACAATCTCAACAGATATTTTAGAGTAAGAAATTAACGAGTACGACGGTAACTATTAGTATTACCTCACTTGCTCGTTGATCACCAGTTGAATCTGATGCATCTTGTTGATGAGAATTTCATTGAAGTTGGAGCTTAAGCTGTAACTCACGACGGTCCGATCATTACCTGTCCTGTCTGTTGTACGCACTCGAAAGCAGATGGTAAGAGCGTTCGTGATCTGCAGGCCATGATGGATGACATAATCACTAGTTCCGCCTTTCGTCAAATAAAGGTCGAATGGACCGTTCGCCAGACCTGTTGGAACATTGAAACACGCCATTGGCAAAACGCCATAAAAATATTTACGGCACAAGTATGAGCACACATTTATGTACCTCCTGTACAAAGGCTTCTTCTTTACAAAATATAGCCCACGAGAAAAAAAAACATAAAGGAGCATATTACTTTAAGTAAACACTTTTTGTTCTATAGCCTTCCTCAGGTCTTCATCTGTAGGCTGCACCCCAAAAGATTTCGTAAGTGCCTACCTGGAGTACGCGGTGTTGTGTTACAATTTTGAGTACTCTATAAGACTTTGTATGAAGTTTAAAATAACGTAGAACAAAACCGCTCAAAAAAATAAAATTTTACCTTTTCAAAAAAATAAATAAAATATACTCACTTTGTTTCGTTTCTGTTGTCCTTTTGGGATATTTTATCGGTTCAAAACCTTCTAAAAACGACGAAATAGCCCAAAAGGACACTAAAAACGAAGCAAAGCGAGTACATTTTCTTTAATTTATTGAAAAGAAGGTAAAATTTTATTGCGTTGGGCGCTTTTATTCCACATTATTTTTAACTCCATATAATGTCTTATATGGAGCGCTCAACGGCCTAAATTGTAACACAACACCGCTTACTCCAGGTAGTGACGTCCCACTCGAATCGTGAGTTTGGGATGCCTGTGGTGACAACTTACATGTTGTATAAGGTTTAAGTTTATTCCTTTGAGTTCAGTTGACTTGAGATACGATCAATTCAAGATAGAAGAACCCATGTGCGGACGCACAACCTTTTGCTCTGGTGATCATGTCACCAAGATCTCGCGCTGTTTATTGGACAAGCGTCAAAGTTTTAAGATTGCAATAAATACACTAGCGAAAAATGTGGCTGAACCTGAGGATGTTCTTATTTTAGCTCATACATATTCTTAAATTTTTGGGACAAATCTCAGCCTTATAAAAATGGTTCTTATAAAAGAATATATGAATGTATCAGTTTGTGGACGAATTGTTTAGTCACTGGAGCAATACCAAAGACCAAATGCTTAAATGCCGCAAGCCATATGCGTGGTCCCATCACTTTCTATATTCAAATTTCCAACGTTTCATTTCATTTCATTTCATATCACACATTTATCCGTCGAAGACAGTAGATTGGCTGTTGAAAGCTTATAGCTTTAAATTATTTTACCAGAGAACGTCTAATGCTATTTTTCTTACGTCTTATGTTATTTTTATTACGTCCTACGTCTTACTTTCATTAGGTCTAATGCTAATTTTTTAAGGCTGAATCCTGGTAATGGATCCTCAGTATTCTTAAGAAACAATCCAAAGAAACAGTTTCGTCCATAACAAATTCCTGAACTCAAGATAAATTAGTTCATTAATCCACTTTTCCTTCACAAATAAAGATAAACGAATGTTGAATGGCACATGCATAAACACGCTACTGTTTTTTAAAGCAATTTTTATCCTATCTCCCTGTCACATCCACACCCTTTAATCTGACAACAAATGACCTTTTCAGAGAACAATGTTGGCAAAGAAACAAAATTCGTTGTGCCAACTGCCACGTCGTGTTAATTGCAAAACTGGCTTTTGTCTTTCTCGAATGGGGCCAGAAAAATAATAATATTCCCTAGTAGCTGGAAGCTTGTATCCAAAACATCTGGTTGTTTTTTGAATTATATTGGACCCTTACAGCTCCTCCGTGGTTACATTACCAATCTACTGCATCTGTAACACACCCGTTTCGTTTTGATACACGATGCGATCGTTGGGCTAATTACTTACCTGGCTGAATTTGACTGATTTGATTTTTTATCGTGGCCAGTTCTTTCTTCAACTTCAGCTTGCTGTTTTCATCACACAAGTCGCACTGGCCGTTGCCATCAACAGAAACGTTTATAACTGGGCGGCAGTGGCACGCGGACGGGGAGTGTTAGTATCGCTGGTTGTGAATCCTGCTTGAAACAGAACAAGCAAAGTAAAAATTTGAACAAAGCTTCTTGTCGCCATATTGATCGCACACCAAATAGCTAAGCTTTCGACACTTGGAACGAAATGTAAAATGCGCGTTTATCAACAGTATATACGCATACCGTCAGATCACCTGTCAATGGGGGTCTGACGTAGCGAGCGAACCAATGGATCATCGTATTTTTCCGCCTACTCAAGTGACAAACAGAAGAAGAACCATGATATCTTTTAAAGGTTACGGTGGGGTTAAGTGGTTTGATTGTACCCACGCATGAAAGGGCTAATCGTGTAAACGTAAACGTCTTTAAATTGTGACATAGAATTAAATAAGTGCATCTCCTAGCCGAGAAAGATCCGGAATGGAAACGGCGCCTTTGTTTTTGCCGCGTTGTCATTTTACTATTCAGTTAAATTTTCAGCTTATCGCAGGTTAAAATATGGAGATTTTCAGAAAATAACTTGAAACCGATCAAGTCAGATCCATATTATAGTCATCATCCTTTACATATTCGCCAGCACAAGTTCAATTCCAGGACCTAGAATCTCAGAACACTCGTCACTTTTTTCGTTTCATGCAAGTGACATAAGGCTCGAACTTGGTAGCGAGGATCCCTGGGATAGCGACAGTCCGTAGCGACAGTGATAGTAGGGACTTTAAGATGCACTACGGCGAGGCGCTACTACGGCTACCATGACCGGAAAGGTCTGGGGGAGAGTACGTCTCGGCAGTCTGCCAAATTTAGTGTAAGAAGCAAAACAAACTACAAAGAAGCACAGTCTAAGGAATGGAAGGTCACTTTTATTTAGTTTCTTACAGCCGAATGGCTTCGCTTAAAGAAAGATTGTTATTGTTTGCTTTGGTAGGTCCAACAGATTAGTTCTGAACGAACGCTTATGCTATACACTTTCTAAAACGATAACAATTTCAGAATTTGATTAATGAAATGTGTATAATTTGAAAGAGACGAATATCTCAAAGAATATCGAGTTAAAAGCTGAAAGATACCAGCACTCACAGAAGCAAAATATTATCGGATACTTATCCAGATAAAGTGCATCTTCACTGAACTCTCAAAGCAAGCTTTTAACTTTAAACAACTCGCGTTGAAGAAGAATGTTTATCTTCGCCATGTCGACACTTTCATCAAACGAATTCAATTAAAAATTTTAATACAAGCGTATGAGCGACAAACTCAACAAATATTCGGCTGAAGTTGACTTCAAAGGATACATTTTGCGTTGGAACTCTGAAACTGCTGAGAAATTCGTAGAAAAAGGACAGAGCAGCAAATTAAACCCACGTACTGGCCACTACGGTAAAACCTCCTAGCTCAGGTAGTCAGATTTCACGCTACGGCGCCGCTACGGCCAGACTCGACCGACTGACATGCGCAGTGTCTTACCTTGTGTGAAATTTTACTTCCTGCAGCCGTAGTAGCGCCTCGCCGTAGTGTATCTTAAAGTCCCTAGTGACAGTCCCGGAGATTGTACTTACTTTCGCATCAGTAATGAACTGACAATTTAATTATCATAAATGCTCGAGGAAGTTCCCAGCCCCTCCGAAAAAACGACTCAACCCCCCCCCCCCCCCACCCCACCTCAATCCCAATCTAGGAATGGCCCCATCTTGCCCCATCTCGACTCAGAAAATTAAATAAGCAAATTAAATAAGCGCCCAGAACTACCGGTCAAAAGTTAGCTTAATGGCTCATCCTCATCCGGGATTGCGACAGTTAGTTTAGTGTAAATTCGGGGTTGGTAAGCTGAATGACATTTGAAATGAATGAAATGATCCTCGCCGTTTGTAAGCAATATAAAAATTTACCATCTCCCAATATATTAAGTCTTCATATTAGATTAAAATGTGGGCTGTATCGCGATCACGTGATGTTAAATATGAGCGTCAAGCAGAGCGAAACAAATGTGTAAAAAACATTTTAACACTCTGAGTAGCCCCAGTTTCGCATTTTGTAATTGCGTAATGGGTTCTGATATAGAAAACCTCCCCCCATCCCCACGGAGGCGCGGTGGCCTAATGGATATCGGGCTGGACTACAGATCGAAAGGTCCGGGTTCGAGCCCTAGCTGGGATAACTGTGTTGTTTTCTTGGGCAGGATACTTAACCTCGCATAGTGCCTCTCTCCATCCAGGTATATAAATGGGTATCGGCGAAATAATGCTGGGGGTGGGGAGTTAACCCTACGATGCACTAGCATCCTATCCAGTGGCGAGTAGAAATACCCCTATTCGCTAAATGCTACAGAAACTGGCATAAGCTCTGGCCTGATGGGCCACGAGGCTCGTATGCAGACTTAACCTCACCACCACCACCCATAGAACAAGAATTTTAAACCGCTTTAAATTTTAATTCGTTTGGAGGCAACTTCTAAGATAATTAAAATTAAAAGGATGACCTTGCTGCAATTTATAGATACAAAAGAAAAAATAACGAAGCTTTACCAATTAGAACGCAACTCAACCAGATTTCTGAATATAAAACCGAGAGGTTAATAATTAGAAGTAGGATACGATGGCACGAAGAAGAGAGAAGATAAAATCACAAAAAAAGTGGCTTTATTAAACGCAAATGACTAGACTTAAAACGAAAGAAGGCAGAGAAGCTACCTGTACCTGTGCAAATGAGACTTTAGAAATGCAAAGAATATTTTACCAAAAACTTTATGCAAAGGCGTCCCAGACCCAAACCTTGTTAAACTGGACGAAGATGAACCAAACGAGCTCGAACAGCCTTTGTCTAAAACCGAGTCTTTCAACGTTCGCAAACAGTGTGCTAAGAACAAATGTCCGGGCTGCGATAGTCTTTCATTTGAATTGTATTTGTACTTCTGGCATCTGCTTGGCGATAAAACTCAAAACTCAATAGCGTAAGGACAAGGTATAATGAAGGTCATACCAAAAACACGAAAGAATAAGTTACATCTAGAAAATTGGAGACCACTAACTTACTTTATGTTAATTGACTTTATGTAATAGAAAAAAAGACCGAGAAGTGCTTATATGACCAGCAGATTTATCAAACATACAAGGTACCTTTCTGGGTTACTAGAGACATACAACAGTCGATGTTCCAGTTTAAGGCGGGAATTTACCTGAATAGAAATATCACGTTCACGTTTTAAGCACTCCAAAAACTCCATGCTCATCCCGCTATGTGGGGTGTTTCATAAATTTTTGGGTGATTTTTGGGTATATTTGGGAGGAGACAGTTTTTCTCAAAGGATTGGTAAAATTAGCAGAAATAAGAAAAGTTGAAGATTAAATATAGTTTTAAAATTAGAATTTGAAGTTAAAAATGATTAGATGGACACCCAAACAGTCCCCTACCAACCTGGGGTGCTCTTGCGTAGGGGGTCAATTTTCTTTATTTTATCCCTTCTTTACGACTCTCAATTTCGGGATAAGTCCACCCTAAGAGAGCACCATAATTTACCCACTAATGATACATTACGTAGATTCGGAATCAAAGAGGGCAACAGCTACAAATTATGCGCTGAGACTGAACAAACTCTCGCACATTGTATTCGTTACTTTACTGATTGGTGTTACAGAAAAAAAAACATTGCAAATCAGTACGCTCTCTGAAGCACAAATACAAGTTTAAGGCATCCTTGCGTCTGGGTCTTGGTTAAAGCCTCCGCATAATAATTGCGAAATGTTATATTTACGTCGCTTCAAAAATGTGAAGGTTATTTCTTGGACGCCTTTTGGCTTTCCTTACAAATAAGAATAATTGAAACCAAAAAAGAAAGGTGCAAGTCAAGCTGTAAATATTTTTTTTTTTTTTCAGATTTTCCAAAAGTTTACTCTGCCACAAAAATGACACTATATGAACGCCGTCAAGCTGTAAATATACCTAGCACTTTACCTCAATCTTTCTTTCTTTCTTTCTTTCTTTCTTTCTTTCTTTCTTTCTTTCTTTCTTTTCTGCTTGAATATGTATGTCACTTTAGACTAGTACAGTTTGTTTAGGCCTAGGTAAAATAATTTTGACGTTATTTTGTTAATAATGTTAATCATCATTCGTCTATTGAGACACATTTTAAGTGTTGTAAGCGTTGCATGGTAAGAGTGAGCAAATAAATAAAAAAAATAACGCCTACACAGAATCATGATTTCTTGATATACGCTCATCAGCGACCTTAACTTAAACATACAACAAACAAACAGTTACGGGCTATTTATTAGTACATGGCAGGCCGATGGAGAAATCACTCTTACATCGCCTCTTAATCCAACTTTAAAATCAGACCATTTCTTCACATTACCCCACCCCCCGTGACATGACTTGGACAGTTTGAGTATTTCAGTTGCATTTAGGACTCTGTTCCACAAGTTGAGATCAGTGAGCTCTCCAATGTAACGTTGGTTTACATCAAAACCTCCTCCAAGGGAATCTTGCTCCTGCCCGATGATAAGAATTCCATCAGTTTTGACCACGTAACCAGCCTTCAAAGCAGACCCACTGGCTAGCGAGACGCCGTCTTTGTAAATTTTCCAGGAACCAGCTTTGTTTTCCCATGAAGTACATATGTGATGCCAGTAACCGTCATTTGCTGATATTTCACTTTGCCTAAAAAATTGAAACATCATCAAGATTTCTACTTGAATTAAGAAACAACTCAAGACTTTTAACAGAACGCCTTTAAGTTAAACGTCAATGATGAGCTATCTTGAAATAACTCATCATCCTATAGTTAAAAATGTTATTAAAGTAGGAAAACTGTTGTTCTGCGTCCATTTAATTAGTAATTGGAAGTTGATAAAAGTAAATAAACCCCTGAAATGAATTTTAAAAAGCTGACGTTTTGAGTGTTTGCCTTTCGTCAAAGTGCAAATGCTCGAAATGTTAGCTTTTCAAAAACATTCGCTACGGCTATTTATTACCCTTAACAGCTTGCAGCTTGCAGTCGATCGATCGATCGATCGATCGATTGATTGATTGATTGATTGATTGATTGATTGATTGATTGATTGATTGATTGCCGCCTTATAGGGAATACAGAATACATAGGCGGCTATATTCGCAGGTTAACACAGTAGAATCTTACTTCCATTATTATTAACAATAAACATTACCTCACTTCCCCGTTAATCGTCAAAATAATTTGTGTCATCTTGTGGATTAGAATTTCATTGAAGTTCGAGTTTGTGCTGTAACTCAGCACTGCCCGTTGTCCCGTGTTGTCAGTTGTACGCACCCGGAAGCACACGGTTAGAGCATCGGTTATTTGGATACCATGGTGGATTACATAGTCACCTGTTTTATTTTTGGTGAAACTGAGATCAAATTGGCCATTTTGCAAGTCTGTTAAGAAAAACATAGACAAACCGTCCCATTGAGAAAACTGTTGTAAACAACTGTACGAAGGATATTTCACAACACAATATAGCCCATAAGCAACAAAATGTTTCATGAAAGTGATAAATGATCATCGCAATGAATTTCCCGTTTAAGCCCTGATTTTTTTCAGGCTTTTTTATTCCAATTGCTTAGATTGAAAATTCACTGCGATTATCATTTATCACCTTCATATACATCCGTAGTTCATATATGAATCATTTCACATACATTACATCAAAATATTTTTTCAGTAAATTTTTTTCTACAATTGACAACGAATTGTTTTCTAACATTTTTCATACCATAATTGGTCATATCGCAATAAACCTGAGCTTCTCTGCCACCAATATCTATCCAGTAATAGCCACTTTGTACTAATGGCATTTTCTGGTGTATTTCGGCGCAAGACTTGGACCTCTCGACCTGAAAATAGCAAAAAAGAAGATATAACTTTATAGCTGAGGGTTCAAAATCGAGACCAAACTTAAAAAGAAGTCAAGAAAGCCTGGAGCGCTATTATTTGAAAGGAGAAGACGATAGTCATTTGTTGGGGCTTATTATGGGCTGGATTCTTGTGTCTCATATATCTTAATATAAAAAATAAATGTAGAAGATTGAAACCAAGTGTTAATAGTAGGCTACTATTCTATGTGAAAAGAAACGAAAGCAGCTAATATCCGCAGTACCTGATGGTGCTGTTTAATTGCATCCATGTACAAAAACTGATGGTTCATCACGTAATCTTCTGGATGATTGTGCCTGTCGACGCTGTTCAAGTCACATGACATCTCACTGAGGTGGAAGTTGATACTCTTGCACAGGATGTTGAGAGAACATTTTGTCACGCATTCATAGATGCTCGACGCGATGCTTGTTAACATCAAGTGACCTTTAAGATAGTGGCTCGCCACAGTAGAGGCATATGCATCTGGTGAGCACTGCTTCAGAGACTCAGTTATGGACAAGGTCACGACGACTAGCAGGATCCCAAGCAGTTTCATACCTTGTTGAGTAAGGACAGGCTCGGTTACTAATTTACAGTACACACTCAACAGAACAGTTTATACTGAAACTACATGGGAGCTGGAATTTTTTGTCTGGAGCTTTTTGAATTAACTTATATGGACTGATCTTACAAATAAGACCCTATTTAAAATGTCAGGCTGAAAGGTCTCTTATATAATAAGGGTCTTATTTCCAAATTTCAGTTTTCAGATTCTTTTAAAAAAGCGCGTGTGTACTGTAGCAGGGACGTACGTTTTCCTGTCATTTTGGCTCTTTGCGTCAACAACTTAGTGGCTTTTTGCATTGCATGTGCTAGTATGACAAGCTAATCAATTTTTAAGATATCTTTGCACACAGAAATTACGGAGATGGCGACCCTTGACTTAAAAAAGTTTCAAAAATAAACTTAGACAGGCAAAAATTAACGATAAAAACCGACGTTTCGGTGTCTTCATGACGCCATTGTCAAGGAGAAATGAAAATTGCAAAGTTTGCGGCAAGGTGTTACATTAAAATTAGCATACAGTGGAGGCTAATTATATAAATACTTTTGCGCGAATCGAATCGCTTTGCACATTCAGAGTGGGTTTTAGGTCTCTGATGAAAAGCATTTCATTCACCAAACAATCGAACTTATTTACTTCTTTAGAATGCTAAAACGCCTCAACGTGGTACGTGGTAGTGTTTATATACTGAAGATGCCTTTTGTTTATGTCCATCCAAAATAAACTTTCCGATATTTAGAAATTTATCTATTTCTACATGTCAAGTTTGTTTTTACTCTTAACTTTACGAACATGATAGAGATTTTGATGGCCGCTTTCCAATTTTCACATTTTTCATAATGCTACAAAAATGAAGCCTTGAACAAAGGCAATTAAGCGAGTAACAAGTGATTTTTTTGTCTTTGCTAAAATTAGTATTTTAACGTAATATCTCAAGATTGAAGTTTCGTGTTTTAGTAATTTTCGTGTTTTAATTTTCCCTATTGTTGGTAATTTCAAACTTACCAAAATGTCTGGGGTAGTCGCAAATATATGAGTAGTTTTTAAAAGCATTCAATAAACAGTTCCTAACATCAAATAAAAACATAACATACTTCATCCAAATTAGAAATCGTCCAAATTTTCTAAGAAACACGAGTTTCATTAAAATCGAAAGCTAAGTAAACCGATGCCTTAACACAAAATTCACTACACCTTCTGCTGCAGCCCCCGGCCTACACATAAATTAAAATACCTCGAATATCTACAAAGTTATTTTACCCAAAGTAAATCGCAGGTGTGGGCGATGCAAATAAATGCAGAGCGAAATACAATTAATCTTGCAGTTTCTTTCTTTAATTTGTATTTCGCTGTGCAAAATTTTCTTAAATATTTTTATGGGGCTTCCGGAAACAATAATAGATTGAGTTCTTCTGCCCGCATTCCATGTTTAATAATTTAAGCGAAAAAAATTCATATAAAATTTGTACCACATACAATATATATTTATTTCAAACCCATGAAGTGTTACCAAATTATTACAGTCGTATTTAATAAGCAAGTCAGGCAGAAATTATGGAGAAAGCTAACATAAAGAATTACTTTGCACAATCTTTTTTATGACACTCTGGCCTGCATAAAACATGTCATAAGTATGTCTAGTAAAATACATTAACCTGTCTCTACTATATTAGTAGAAATGCGATATACATTAAAAATGCGAGTTAAAGTGCTGTAACGTACAGCTCATTATTTCCTGCATGCATTACGAACTACTAGACAACGCTATGTATGTCCAAGAAGCGATGCTCGACATATTGTGCGAAGACCGAGCGCGTTCGCAAAAAAATACGACTGTATTTCAGTCTACAAATTGACGCTGATTGAATCTCATTCCAAAAATTACACTTACGCTCTGTCTGAACAAGACTGAACCAAGCTTGAAAGGACATTTTTCATATTGCAATCTTAAATTAAACTAAACTTAAATTATCACTTCATATTTTCCGTTTCAACTCTCAAGTTTAAGAGGTGCTGGTAATGTTCAATTATATGGTGCGACTAAAACGCTTACAGCACAAAACGTTTGGCACTTTCGCTTATCTAACATAAACTAAGAAATAACAAACTTACGGACATACCATGAGATTTGCTGAGCTATTAAAAGATAAAGTTGATTTTTGCAAACGTCTCGACCAAACGTGACTACAGCTTCGATCATGTGTAAGTTAGTAAGTAAAGCCCTCATTTAACGAGGGTGACAAAGAAGCTAATAACGCCGTGGCCCCCCTCATTGCAATTTTATTTGAACGCCTTGAAATTATGGTAATATTCTCTTATTCATTAAACATTCTATTTTGTCCCTCACAGGTTCAGTGAATTTTATTTACAGCCATGGGGTTAATTCGCATAACAATCCAAATTCAAGTGTTAAATATTAATTATCGTTTGAAGGAAGAACGTATACGGATTAAAGCGATGAATATAAACTACGTATGAGCTTATAAATGTGGTGTTACTTATTTCCATTTTCACAATACTTTCGGTACATTAAGAGTTTTCTGTAATCTGAACAAAATACTTGCAACGAAGTATTGATTTCACAGGTGTTCCGCTTTGCTTCGAAAAAAGCAATTATGTTTCCTTTGAACTGTAGCTTGTGAGTTTATTTCTGCTAGCAACTGATAGCACCTTTGTTTTTTGTGTGTGTGAGCCAAATTTATATGCAATATAAATTAAAGTTAATGTGACAACCATGAAAGGGAGATCAGATAACCTATACTAGCCTTTTACTTCAAAACAGATCTGTCACGCAATACTCTGGCAAGAATAACACTCTTGCATTACATTCAAAGGTCAAAGTTACTTCTCGTACAGGCATGACGTGCTATTCGGGTCCGGCCAATCACATATCTGCTTTTCTTTATGTCAATCAAGACCATGCGGTCTTATCTATACATCAGTGGTTTCACATCAAAGTTCTGTGAACTCTCAAAATGGTTGTCACAAAAATTTTCTTGAATTAATGATGCGGATTCATGTTCTCCTGGTACCAGCCTACGCATATTAATCAATTGTTCTACGATTGTGAACCATCCGGCTGCTCCTTATTCAAAACATGTACGTGCCAGTACCGTACTTAGAGTATTTTCCGATGGCCCTCGGTTTATAGAGAATTCAGAGTATTTTCTGCATGGCTTCATGGACTTCTGCATAAACAGGACAGCTTCCTCGAGTCCACTGGGAAAACTGCCACTCTCTTCTCAAGCCGGGGAATAGCCAACACGCCTCAGGACCGCCGCAAGATCCTTCGAATGGTCGTCCAAGCGCATTCCTTGCCGCAAAAATGAGGTCTGTGAAGATTTTAATGAGCGAACCGAAGTTTTCTAGAGTCTACCTTGACCAACTGGACCGCGGAAACCTGCTGGCGTTCAAAGGACAAAAGCTAGTGACAAGCTAAGTAGAGCTCTTTTCTATTTTACATTACCCGAAACCGGCGATATTTGCAGGCTAACGCAACATTCTTCGAGAACGCATTCTGTTGCCGCCATTTTCGCGGCTGTGCGAGGCTTGAAAGTCCAGTATTATATTCGCATTTCTTAATTTCTGAGCGGTGAGCGGTGGCTCAATACGAAGGTTTGCACTGTCTTAAAAAGTCCTAGAATTTAGGGGGAGGCCTTGAAGAATTCTTGAATTCCATTCCTTGGAAAACACAACATTCTTCGAGCACGCATTCTGTTGCCGCCATTTTCGCGGCTGTGCGAGGCTTAAAAGTCCAGTATTATATTCGCATTTCTTAATTTCTGAGCGGTGAGCAGTGGCTCAATACAAAGGTTTGCACTCTCTTAAAAAGTCCTAGAATTTAGGGGGAGTCCTTGAAGAATTCTTGAATTCCATTCCTCGGAAAACACAACATTCTTCGAGCACGCATTCTGTTGCCGCCATTTTCGCGGTTGTGCGAGGCTTGAAAGTCCAGTATTATATTCGCATTTCTTAATTTCTGAGCGGTGACCGATGAGCGGTGGCTCAATACGAAGGTTTGCACTGTCTTAAAAAGTCGTAGAATTTAGGGGGAGTCCTTGTAGAATTCTTGAATTCCATTCCTTGGAAAGTCCTTGAATTTCTGTGTAATTCCTTGAAAGTCCTTCAATTTTCACCTTTAATTTACTAGGGTCGAAAGCAGATTGCTTTGAACAGATTTTGGCATTCTTTTGCTGTGTAAAGTATTTTTCAGACCCTGCAAACCTGAGTGTAAAATGAAGTGAAAAGAAAGTGAACTGAAAAATGCAGAGGAGATGGAACAATTACACTTGAAGCTTTAGAAACCTGTCAGCTTGGACTGGGAATTTATAAATACAACCTGTGAAATTACGTTCTTGTTCGGTGGTCCTTGAAAATTAAATTTGGTCCTTGAAAAGTCCTAGAGGAATGGTTGTTATTTTTGCATGAACCCTGGATACCTGAGTTTACGAGACACCTGTAAATTTTGCTGCTCAAAGTTGACTTGGAAACATTTATACCGATATTTCCCCAGTTCACTGCTGGTTTTCAACTGTCATGCAATCAAATAATAAATAAATTATGTAACTAGTTCAAATACAGAAGATAGATAATACAATAGTAACTACTTCTGACCCATGAGCTGGTATATTTTCACATAAACACCACTTATTATTTTGAAATGTTCAAACTGGTGAAAATCAAAGAAGAGGCCTTTTTCAAACTAAACCACTGTGTCACAACACTCAGCTTCGTCACTTATGGCCAGGAACTCAAATATTCAAATGCCCCCTTTTAAAAATGTGGGACACCGAGCTGAAATATTTTGTTAAAAGATACATTTTGGTTTGTTTTACACCCAGTGACAACAAACATTCAAAATGTTTCATGAAAACTAAGAATAAGAAAACAATTTTACTATGGTTATTCCCAGCTATTGAACTTTTTAATTCGGTAAATCAACACTTGCATATTTCCTTTCTGTACCATTGCATTGGAAAGCCATAAATTAGCATTCTTAAGTTTCACAATTATGCGTTTCTTGAACCAAAATTTATACATGTATGTCAGATCCAACATGTAAAACTCAGACATCGTCAGCAAAGCTCTACATTTGTATATAGGTCTTTCCATAAAAGCCTACAGTATCTGTTTATGATTCAATATAGTTCTTTTGTAATTGAAGGTGATTTTTTCAATCCAGTGTGATAACACCAGTTCTAATACATGTACGTGAACTTTGAGCCTAAAGCTTAGCAGTTTTCTGTGCAGTGCTGTGGAAAAGTGCCATCTTTTAAAGTTTCCCTATTGTCCATTCCTTCCAAACCTAGGGAAGGATCTTTGAATGCAGGCCTGGTGAACTACATGTACATCTACCAACAGAGGACTTTGAGCTTGGTTGATGCAATTCTTCCACTGGTTATTATTCTGCTACAAGTGCCATTGGATACTGTGAATGACATTTTCATTGAAACCTGTGACTAGCAGTGGGTAGTTAGTCTTTAGTTCTGTATGAGCATTCCTACACTGCCTTATTTACAAGATTCTGTATGCTAAGTTATAATGTCTTATAGCTAAATGCAAGACTGCAAATAATTTTTTTTTTCTGTTAAATTTTACCCTTTCTGTCCTTTTGTCTGTTAAGCCTTTGAGCCCACAGTGTGACCGACAACAAATTTCTCCCCACATTTCTAATGTCTAGAAGAGGAAAAGTTTCTGGAACTTTTGTATGATGGTTACCAAATGTGTGATTTAAACAAAAAATTCACAGCCAAATTTACATGTATTAGCAAATGTTTTTTTGAGATAAGTCTGGAGAATTTGTTTGTGGTTAACAAAATACCTGGCCATTGTTTTTTGCCAAGGTTTTTGGTCGCCCATTTCCGGACGACCCAACAACTTTTATTGACAGTCTTGTCTTTTATATACCTATACATAAGTACATAATAAGCATAATAAGCATGATACATTATAAATACTTTATACTTTGTTGTTTGTCTATGGGGAATAAACTTCGTGTATTTGTGGGGATGAAGTGCTCCGTACAGGTCGCCCTTTTGCCCCATAGACTCACATGGTCAGCTTTCCTGGGAGAGTGGGACCCCCAGTGTTGTAGTTGTTGTTGTGATTGTTCCCAAAGGCCAGCATAGCCTGGGAACCAGGGCACATTGTTGTGTTTGTTCCCAAAGGCCCTGGGGATTAGCACCCCAGCATAGCCTCGGAACCAAGGGATGTTGTTTTGTTTGTTCCCAAAGGCCCTGGGGATTAGGACCCCAGCATAGCCTCGGAACCAAGGGATGTTGATTTGTTTGTTCCCAAAGGCCCTGGGCATTAGGACCCCAGTATAGGGCATGTTGTTGTGTTTGTTCCCAAGGGCCCTGAGGGAGAGGACTTAAACCTCTCGTTGCCAACCAACTGACCTGTGTGTTATCCTGCATGATGCCTATTGGCAACTCGAGCACTTCATCCCCTACCCCTTTTCTCCCATTGAACTTGTGTCCTGTTGTTTTGCTTTCATGGGTTGGGAGCATTAACGCTTTTTTATTTTGTACGCTTGTGAAACATTGGTTGGTTTTCTAAGATAGCTCACTGTTACCTTTTTTAGTTCAAACAATGCTATATTTTCGGGGCGAAGCCGTAGCGAACATAATGTCTTCTTTATTAGTTTTAAAGCAATTCTCAATATCAAAATGAATTATTTACGTGCCAGGAATAAATTATTAGTGCGATGTCTAAAATAAAAGATCTGATTCTTTAGAATTCTTACTTGAAAGTTTTTAATAACGGAAGTGGGCTCGACCAGAGCGAGTAGCTGAGGAGCTGTTGTAAGACATGTGTGATACTGAATTGTACAAGATAATTCCCCCACCACCTAAAGTCCTCGTTTTGAAAGACCTTCAACCATTTTGACGGCTAATAATATGTGCATTTTTGACGAGTTATTGGTAAAAGTGACACCTTTTTTGGCGATTGACGGTTTTAAAATGTTAGGTCTTTTGACGGCTAACGGTTAACCCCATTGAGGCCCTCTTAATTTTCTCGAAAAAAAAACAAGAATTTTATAATACCAGAAACGATGACCCGACTTTAAATACAGACATTTCAAACACCACCAGTGATCCCAGAAGTTTCTCATTTTGCACTATGAAATCAGTAACTGTGAGCGTGATAGAGAGACCACTCCCACCACCCACCCAGAGGCATTACAAAAAGTAAAAAGGCAATGCTTTCAAACTGCTTTCAAATTTTATTCAGTTCAAAGCAGTTATACATCAAGAAAGAACCATATTTCCTTGATTAGCCGCTTGTATGTGCCAAATAAGCTTTAAGAACGCACAGCTAAAACGAACAGTTACAAGTTAGCGATATTTTATATCTCGCAAGTCGATGGAGAAATAACTCTCACATCACCTCTTATTCCAACTTTAAAATCAGACCATTTCTTGACATTACCCCTCCCCCCGTGGCATGTCTTGGACAGGTTGGATATTTCAGTTGCATTGAGGACTCTGCTCCACATGTTAAGATCAGTGAGCTCTCCAATGTAGCTTTGGGATGCGTCAAATCCTCCTCCAAAGGAATCTTGCTCCTGTCCGATGATAAGGATTCCATCTGCCTTAATCACGTAACCGGTCTTCAATCCAGTCCCACTGGCTTTGGAAACGCCATCTTTGTAAATTTTCCAGGAGCCAGCTTTGTTTTCCCACAAGGAACATATGTGGTGCCAATAGCCGTCATTTGTGGAGACTCCTGTTTGTCTAAAAAGCGAAAATGCAAAATAAACCAATGGTGGTTTGATTTGGCGACCAGTTTTAAACTTTGCTTTCTAATGGAAGAAAATACATTTTTCTTTGACCTCGTGACCTCGTTTTAAGCCAATATTCTTTTGCATTCTGCAGATGTGATTGAGGCCATGAGGACCAATTACAATTAACATGAAGACAAAAGAATAATGTATTTCCGCCATTTTGAAATAAGGTGTATTAGAACTTAGAAGTTCATATTAACAATTAGACTAGATTATTCGCTCTCAACCCCTATGTGGTGATAATTGGTTAGGCCGCAGAATTCTCACTAAAATACGCCCAGTTCAACGATTTCCAATCATTTCTACGTTATAAGGCCGTATACTTAATCTTCATACATTCGGCGCTCGTGTTAACTCGTTTAACGGATGTGAGTAGCTCAACCAATCTATGATTGCCGCATAGACATTTTAGTGTAAACAATCGCTGTATATTTACGGGTCCTAATTGCAGCAGAAAGCGATTCAGAGCGATTCAAAACACAAATGACAAAAGCGCAGCGATACTACACACTAAGGCCCAGTTCAGACGTCGTGCTTCTTCCGTGCCGAACTTAATTACAATAGGTTCGACTGTAGTATGGCACAAGAACACGACTCTGATTCAGACGTCGTGCCAGAGTCATGCCAAATTCAGGATTTACTGAAGTCACGTAACAATTAGTTAGTGGTGATCAAACAAAAGTTGCGCCGTAACTACCCCCGTCAAAAATACATTAATATAATTTATGAATTTTGTTTGGCACGGCAGAAGCGCGACGTTTGAATCGCTGCCGTGCCAGAGTCGTGTAGCACGGCAGAGCTTGTCGAACTTAATTGCTTTGCCGAACTTAATTTTAAGAAGCACGACGTCTGAACTGTGCCTAACATTTTTAATGAGATATTTATTATCCAACATTCTATTTCCCCGCAATCCCCACCGAGTCCACTGCCTTTTTCAAGTGGCCTTGGGGAATGAGAGGCCTACACGGAACCTATTTAACCTTTCTTGTGAAGTACAAATATATCGAGGGAGTTTGGTACTCGTTTCGCGTGTTATTTGTACTACGATAAGCGGAGTTGGATAATAAATGGTTTTATCATTCGATGCATTTTTCTTTTTCTTTTCATTGGCCGAGAGCCTACCACGTGGTCTGCAAATAACCGCTTACAAATAATAGTCTGCTCGTGCGTATTACCGTCCGACAGTGATTTTTCTTCAAATAATATTCTGCTCATGCGTAGTATTGTACAATTCTAAGAAAAATGGCAGTTCGATTTCCAGGTCGTGGGAGAGCGGTTTGACCCACAAAATCAGCGGGAATACAATGAAGGCTAAATATATTTCGGCAATATATGAAAAAAAGAAAGAGAAATGGATGAAGACCAGCTCGTGTCATCGAAGGCGAAGTTATTCTTTTCTTCTGCATTACTTCAGCAAGGAATGGCTCCCGGTTCCGAAGTAATTGTGCAAAACAAATTCAGTGAAACAATTATTGAACTCGGTTTCCGCACAATTTCGTGATTTGTCCAGTTGTCAGTGTTTCGCAGATCAAGTCCATAAGGGCTAAACACACAGACACGGTAATAAAGTTTTTATCTTATCTTATCTTATCTTATCAATTATTTGCCACAGATCAATTATTTACCGAAGGCTTGAAACACTGACAAATCACGATATTTTGTTCAACCTCGTCCAATAATTGTTAATCATTGCTAATTTATCATGAATGGTAGAATCTTATTTGTTAAATTATTCAAATACGTATCTTACATTTTTTTGCCGTTGATAAATAATTGAATTTGAGATGTCTTTTTCATTAGAATTTCATTGTCGTTTTTGATAGTGCTGTAACTCACGACCGTCCGATCCCCTCCCGTTTTATCTGTCGTTCGCACTCGGAAGCACGTTGTAAAAGCATCGGTTATTTGGAGGCCATGATGAATGACATAGTCACTGGTACCACCTCTCGTAAAATAAAGATCGTATGGACTTTGGCGCAAACCTGTTGGAAGATATGAAGTTGTTTATCAATAATCAATATATGAATTTGCTTATAGGCTGGGTGTTTGAAAACAAAAAAAAAACGTATGCGTTACAGCTTTGCGGCTTGAAAGGGAGAGGGCAGTTTGATTATTGCTCCTCAATGCTTGAAAAGTATAATCACTATAAACTGAGAAATTTCAAAACGGGTTTTTCAGCAATTTTAGAACACCCCAAAATTGATACTGATAAAATCTTCCCATGCCCCCAGATGGCTCAGCTTCATTTTGCTCCCCTCCCTTGTGTAGACGTGGTTGTTCGCTAACAAATCCAAGAATCGTGACTATTCAAAATTTATCAGTTCAGTAGACATAAACTAAACTACAGAATATCACGTCAAAATATACGGATTGATTGTCAGGAGTGTTTTCAGTTTCCCGTGCATTTTTGTCTAAAATTGTCTGCGGAGATGGTGTGTTGAGGCACAAATGGATGGGTTGTACACGGAATCATTGTGTCCTTTAGGGGGTGGAACACATATAATATATAAACTCACTCAGGTTTCGCATCAGAATCCTCCAACCTAACCGCAGGCGATAAATAATAGCTATTCCTTATTAACACGAAGGCTGATGTATATTTAACGAGAAAGGAATCTTGCCCTTCCACCCTTTCTCAAAGCACCTTTGATCGCTTCTTTAGTTGGCGTGTTTGACAAAATTCAGTAATGCTGGCAAAGCTAAGAGCATCAAACTGAAAAAAGCATTATCCGGTATAATCTTCCCAATTTCAAATACAGTACCTCGTCCTGAAAACTTCACAAATAAGTGGACATTATCAAAAGCTCGTATGCTGGAAAACTCAAATTTCACCTCCAACTTAGAGTCCCGATTTTCTCTCGACGAGAAAACTTTCTCTCCACGAGAAAACGGTTAGATCTCTTTTTGCTCGCTCGTTGGAAATTAGCTCATATTCGATCTGTAACAAGCTAATATTCATAACAACTGGTTTCGCATTGAATTTTATCATCTTCTCCTGATTGTATCTCATCCCCCGTACCACAATTCCTCTAGCCAGAGCCTAGTTACAAACTGTGATACAAAGCTTGAATAAAGCTTGAATAAAGCTTGTTGTTTCTGTACTCGACAACGATTTTCCTTTTCTTTTTTTTGATTCACCTGCTTACTTCGAATCATTACCTACCCGGTTGCATCTGACTGATTAAATCCTTTATCGTGGCCAGTTCTTTTTTCAAGTCGTCAACCTCTTTTATCAGCTGTTTGTTTCCTTCACACAGGTCACACTGGCCGGTGCCACCTACAGAAACGTTTATCACTGGACGACAGTGGCAGGTGGACGGTGACTTTTTGCTGCCGTAATTGCTTGCGCCTCCAGCTTGAAACATAGCAAACAGAGTGAAAATAGGGAAGAAGACTCTAACCATCATCTTTATAACCGGTGAATGCTTTGGCTCCAGTACTGTCAGACGGGCGTTATATACTCTATGATCAATAAGCAGATTCGCGGTAAGAAATTGTTAAGGTCGGCGAAACTGGTACATTCACATGTGTTGAGTTGTCTATTTCTTTAGAAATGCCAAATGTTTCAAATAGTTTTGTTTTGTGTTTGACAAATTTTAGAGCTATAGAGCAGACCATAGAACAGCTCAGACCCGTTGCGTTCTCTAAACTTGATTTACGGGTGCGGTATCTGAAATAGATCGACTAAACGCTCGGAATTCAGAGGTCGGAAAGTGTTATTCAAACCTCTTGTGCCGAGCCTTCTGTGTTGGAAATGTTTGTGTACCTTGGATCTGTTTGAAAATGCCAAGCGATTCAATGCAATATTTTGGTTTTACTAGTGCTTTTCCCAGACTTGATGCTACTCAAAAAATAGTTCCAAACATTTTTTTTAGCTCAGTTGGATTATCGGATTTGAAAAAAGAAACCTACCCGAGTTGATAATGCAACGATTGTGAGACGCTTTTTTCCGCCGTCCTGTGACAATAGCTGAGACTGAGGCACGATGCTCTCTTTACAGATCCAAGATTCTTAAGTGTAGATCTTTTAGTTTGACAGTTTAATGCAGCTGAAAACATGTTTACAACGCTATGATTGGAGTTTCCCACGTATGACGCGCTAAGATGCTTGTGCATCTGCAATGTTATTTTATCAGGCGTTAAAACCATCATTTGTCTTCTATGATTTAACGTCTGTTGTTAAATGCAAATTAGCGCTAAACTAACAATACTTTTCAAAATATCTGTAGCACCTGCGTTGTTCCCATCCCACAAACTCGCACTGGCAAAATGCGAGAATTTTGCCACTTAAAACAGCACAGCACCTTAACTCCGCCATTGCTGCATTAGAACTTTTTTTATCCTGGTTTTTCACTACTGGTTTAGCAGCTTTAGGCCACTGGCGGTAACCAACTCTTCGATAAATCAAGTTAGCCGCTGAATCCGTAAAACGCAAACATTTACCCATTTGGTAAATACGCCAAATATTGTTCATAAGTAAAAATACTTTTCAATCAAACCAAAAACGATACTTTACAAATGATTTTAAGGTAGAAATAGAACGAAGTACTATCAGAACAGAGAAAATAGTTTTCCAAATCATTTTTAGTAGTACAAACGCTCTTTTGGAAAAGATTGAATGTTGAAGCAATTTGAATGGGAAACTGTGCACCTGCTGTGATGAAAGTTGTGATTATTGATATGTCCCCATAACATCTGACATATCACTTAAAAGCTAATGAGCCAAAAACAGAAACAAGAAGATTTTCAGTTTAATATACCTTTTGTATGCATCAAGTTTTCCATTAAGTGCCACTTGAGTGCATAAATCTTTGCATTTCAGACGGCAAGTGCCACTTAAGTGACCCAAACAAAACATTTAGACTGACCTAGACTGGCCTTGATGTTTAAAATGTTGACATTTTAAGAATTTCGCTTTCGCCGTCCATTTTGAGGGATATTGCCAGGCCGCAAAGCGGTGAGATATAGACATGGATATCCCCCACTTTTTATCGACAATAAGGTGAATAATTATCTTGGTATATGCCAAATCAGTGAAATAGCCAGCCCTAAAATTGTAAGTTTGTTATAAAGCGGGAAATCGAAAAATACTTTTCAAATAAGATCACTTCGTACGAGCGGAAAGTCACATGGCAACATTAAGTGATCGACCATTAAAATGACGTTTATCGTCTATTGATTGGGAAATGTAAAAGTCGTTTTTTTATGCCCGTTTTTATTGCGTGGACATGGCAGAACCCAAATTTAATTTACTACCTGCTCAAGGGCACACAAGCACGGATAAAATTGGCACGCGTTCCTGAAAACCTAACTTAGCCCGGGTGGGATACGTGTAGTACACGGTTAGCCTTCCTGAACCATTTTAGTTTTCTTATAAACCTTCATTATATGACAAGGCACACGATGAAACGTACATTTTCAGACAAAAGTGTGGTGAGGAGGGTCAGCAGGGCAGAAGCCCACACGGGAGAAAAGACCAGAAAAGGGGAGGGAGGCTGCAGGTGACAAAAGAGAAATGTGGCGGGAACCGGGAGAAGTTGAGAAACATTTTAAAACATATCGTTATAATATAACGTGAAGTATATGAAATGACTCATATATGAACTGCGGATATATATGAAGGTGATATATGATCTTCGCAGTAAATTTCCAATTTAAGCAATTGGAATGAAGAAGCCTGAAAAAAAGAAGATCATATATCACCTTCATATATATCCGCAGTTCATATATGAGTCATTTCATATACTTCACGTCATTTCACTCCTTTCACGGGAAAAATAAGAACTCACAATTGACCTCGCTCCCAATGTGTGGCTTCATAGCTCAGTTGGTAGAGCATCGCACCGGTATCGCGGAGGTCACGGGTTCGAATCCCGTTGAAGCCCTGATTTTTTTTCAGGCTTCTTCATTCCAATTGCTTAAATTGGAAATTTACTGCGAAGATCATATATCACCTTCGTTATAATATAATTGGGAAAAAAGGGGAGTGAAACACTGGGGAAAGGGGCGGGAAGCGAGAGTAAAGGATACGGGCAACGGGAGGCTCAGACCCTGGCTTCACCTAGCACACACGAAAAAGTCCGTGTAAACAAGGTATCAGTAAGAGGAGCGGGTTCACGTGCCATTTTAAAAGTTTTATCCGAGTCGTGCCAAACATTCTTTGCAATGTGAATGGGCCTAAAAACAGGCTTATCACGTTAAGAAATTAACTTTGCATGACAAAACTCAAGTTTACCTAATGTCTTGCCCAGTTTTCCTTTTCGTTTAAATGGTCTTTATCAAGTCTTTATAGCTCTTAAATGACCAGCCGCACAAAACAGAGTTCCAGTGTTCATTTATTTGAAAACGTTCAATAACTAAGCAAAAACGCTTGGCTTTAATACAACATAAGCAAAACGAGGAGAATTATGAATGATAAGCTATTCTAACATCTCCTTGCATGTAACATGGTTACACATTTGCTCTTACTGCAGTTGTGAGATGCACATTTTTTTCTGTTCTCTTTAGTTTAGTTCTATGACTACTGCAATACAATTTAGTATTAAAAAAGCACTCTCAAGATATACTAATATGCGCCAAAACTATACCGCTATAACAATTACCTATACAAATAACATATTTCTATTTTTTTTTTAATTTTTGTCAAGTTGAAAATTTAAATTTGGGGAAAATCGTATAAAAAAAGGATGACATAGGATAGAGGCTCTAAGAACACAACATAAGAACTCAGTTGAGCTTTTAATCAGAAGTAATGGCGGCTTCTCATTGGTTGCCCAAGATCATCATCGTCGTCGTCGTCATCGGCATCTTCGTCTTTCACCGCGGGATTTAGAATATCGTTACATCCAGGAGCTTTGTCGTTTTTCATGCAGTTGACATAAGCCTCGATACTTTGCTCCAAGTAACTTAGTGGAGAGGAACCTTGGGATAGCAAGTGATAGTGGAAGTCCCGGAGGTCGAACTTCTCTCCCAGCATACGCTTTGCATTGTTTCTGAGTTTCTCAATATGCTGTTGGCCAATCATGTAAGCTGTAGCCTGGCCGGGAGCACTCTGGTACCGAGTAACTTCTTTTAAAGCAGTGTCACTTTCATCCCAGGCGTAATCTGCAAAGAACTGCAGCGCTTTCTGGCGGGAAAACCCTTTGTAGTGCAGACCAGAGTCGACAATTAATCGTACAGCTCGCCAAACCTCAGTTAGAAGAAAACAAAGAATTATGAATTAGGGCCTGTTTACATGGAGGTGGGGGACCCCGGGTAGGTGAGGTAACCCGCCCAGCCGTGGTCGAAAACTAGCTCGCGTTTACATGCAATCTTATCACCCCGGGGTCCCGGGGTTAACTTCCTTGAGAAAATAGCGTGGCGTAGATTTCTTGTTTTTTTTTTTGTTTGTTTTTTTTTCACAGCATGATTTTCGTTGGCAGAGACAACGTTTTTCGTTGCTTTGTGTTATCGACTGATCTCTAAGTAGAGAAGAAGCGCATGCTTCGATTGGGCCTTCACTTAAAGCATCACTTGAAATTTGAATACCTTCTGATTCTTCCTGATTGCCATCTTGATTGCGGCCTTCGACACTAAGCAGATGAACCCGGCGAAAAAGCTCCCCACGCTGATATCCTCGAGACTGAAACATGTTGTTGCGGTTCCAATATGGCGGGCGTTTGGTTGTTGGTTCGGATTTGGCGCGTTTTGGTGACATGAACCGACCCCGGGGAGGCGGGTTACCCCACCTTGAAACGTTTACATGGCAAAAAGCGACCCCGGCTGGGAGGGTTACCCTACCCAGCAGACCGGGCAACCCGCCTAGGCGGGTTACCCCACTTATCATGTAAACGCGATCGAGAAAAAATGAGAGTTTATATGGAGAGGCGGGTTACCCCACCTAGGCGGGTTACCTCACCTGCCCGGGGTCCCCCACCTCCATGTAAACAGGCCCTTAATTGTACACCTCAGGCAATAGCTTCATGTAAGGCATATTTTAGTACTTGGGACGTGCGAGACTAAAAACAGTACACTGTTACCCGCGAATGTTGACCGCTACCGCCGCTTTTCTACGTCTTCGTTGCGATGTATAACGAATCACTTAATGACTGCCCCCCACCCCCCCCCCCCCACCCCCCGGGAAACCAGTTCAGTTTGTTTTCCTCGAATCTCAATGTTTAATCGAGATTCTCGGGAAAATAAGTTTAATATTTTCCTCGGGACCATAATTTCTTTACTCTATATCTGTCTTTAACTGTCCTTTGTAACTAACCTGCCACTTCAACATGCCATATTTCTGCCAGGGTTCATCCTTATAAGTATCGGTGTCCTCGGCAATCAGCGGGTTTTCAGCGTACAGGCCCCAGCCTTCTGTAAAGGCGGTGTAGTAAGTTTCCTGATCAAGCCATCTAATTACTCCTCCACAGCTGTCCCGAAAGTGTTCCTCCAGACCTTGCGACTACGTAAAGAGAATGGGTAGAGGGTATATATGTTATCATCGAAGTGGTAAGCAAAAGGTGGGTACATGGTTAAGGACAACTACTGAAGAACTAACTGCAATCACATGACCCTTACTTAAGCGTATGAGAAAAGATCCCGTATCAGTGTAGATTTTCCTTGTAAATGTGTGCGTGCACAATGTGTGCCCAAAATTGAAATTTATGCTTGTGAACTATCGATCGAAGGGTTCTCCTGGATAAATATTCGATTATTATTATTATTATTATTATTATTATTATTATTATTATTATTATTATTATTTACAAGGTTAAAATTCCAATATTAAAATATCCAAGGCACAAAAAGTTATTATTATCATCATTATCATCATCGTCATATCATATATGTCATGATATCATGGTTACTACAACTAGTACTAATACTACTATCATCATCATAACATTAATTAACATATTCCATACAAATTGGTATATACAAGGTAAAAGAAAGTAAAAGAAATAAATTATTAAAACCTATTTCAACAGTGTTTACATAATGGCTCCCTCCTGGATTTCAACGTCAATATCGGTTTATTATTATTATTATTATTATTATTATTATTATTATTATTATTATTATTATTATTAAAAAATTAAAAAAATTATTAATATTATTATTATTATTATTATTATTATTATTATTATTATTATTACTATTATTATGCTTGCTGTCGTTCTGTCTGCCTGTCTGTCTGTCTGTCCGTCTGCCTGTGTGCGTGTCTGTCTGTAAATTTATATGCGTCTGTATGTGGAGTTTCTTCTTTTTAGAGTATTAACAATAAAATTTGTCAGCACTTACTTGCGTGTGGTGCCCAGGTCTTCCTTCGTGCGCGTTTGTACTCCACTCCTCGTACTTGGGCCCAGGCCTCGCCGAAAAGAAAGGTACATTGTAACGAGCGTTCTTTTTGCATTGCTTGCCAGCGTTGTTATAGTTTGCTCCAGCGGAGGGATTGAAGTCTGGTGCCATTTGTATGGGACAGTTGGGCGTTGTATGTTTCGCACCCGTAAAATGGAACATTTTAATCGTCTTGGGGTCCAATAAACTGAACGCCTGGTGAAGAAAACAGAAGGCTAAGTTAGAACAAAGTCTGTCACGTGGGGTCTCAAGGTAGTAGAGGTATCAACATATCCATTGTCATCTTTTGGTATACCGGTAAAAAAGACGACTATGTTAAACGAGGGATGCACGTAACGGTATTGCGACTGACAAACTTGTGGCGCTCGAATTCCTGATCGAACTAGTACTCACATATGACGCCGTGTCTGTGAATCGAAACCAGGCCACAGTGGTGGGAGGCGAGCGCTCTCACCACTGCGCTGTCCCTGCTCCCCTGACTTCTTCGATGAAACACTTGATGAGATATCAATACACAAACGCCAATACACATCTTAACACTGCACTGACTACTCTCAGAACTGACTAAAAAGACCCACTTTTCCCCTTCCCCTCTATACACCTTAGTGTAGCTCTGGGTATTGCAATCGATGAAAGTTTATTTACTGCATCAATTACGCTAGTTTCCTTATGTTATCACTGGATGTTCCGCTTTGGACGTCAAACATTTTACACAGGCATTTGACTGCAAAATAGTAAAGTACGTGGAAGAAGGTCATCATTGAACGAGAAAACAGTTAAAAATAATTAAGCCGGTTTCTTCACTAACCATGTGGGCTTCATCAAACCAGTTTTGCATCGCGCGCCATCTTGTGGGACAATATTTCTTTGCCCCTTCCTCATTACCGCACACCACATGAGCGTTCGCGTCTGACTCGTTCTTTGGAATGTCCTCCTCGATGAAGTACATATCAGAATAGTTCATTCTCCTGATGAACTTCTCTTTAGCTGTGTCGTTATCTGCTTCTTGTGTCACCAACCTTGCCACCTCCAGGACCTACGCATGACGTCAAGAAATAGATAGCACGTTATTATACGAAATGTTTATTAATGACTCATAAAATCTCCGGTACTTCCATGCAAGCAGGTCTTTGTACTTTTTTGTCTGTCTGTTGCTTGGTCGAGCGATTGCTTTGTATCGCTGTTTTTTGGTTTCGCTAATCTTATGTCGAAAGTAATTCGCGTTTTGTTTGCTTTTGCTTTACTTTGCTTAGGGATTGGCTTAATAATAAAGTACGTCGGCTTGAAATGGTTTTTGGTTTAATAAACCCGCGCCAATCACTCAACCAAACAATCAATAGTGCCTCGTTCGCGCACGTTTTGCCCCGCTTCTTGCCGACTACAGGTATTTACTTCAAGATTTCATCGGTTCACTAAATTGGCCAAAGTGACTTCTTTTGTATTGGCCTTGCTACACTAGCAGGGTCTGGAAGGGGGGGTCTGGATCTCGAGTCACGGGCTAAAATTCCGTACATTCACGAATCACGTAACTTTTTTTTCAGATTTCACGAATCTAATGAAGTTGACTTCTGGATTTGCTCTCAGACCTTTACTTCTAGCGATTTCGTAAAATGAAGTAAAGTTTTCTATCCAAACTATGCTGTTTGTATCGTTTTCAATATTTTCGCCGTCCACACTAATCCGGATAAATTTGAAAACGAAACGCGGTATCGGCCCTAGATGAATGGCAGAGCATACGTACTTTAAAACGGAGTTTTCGCCCCGAAAACCGATAACGTTTTCCATCCACACTATCGTTTTCGTTCTATTTTGAACAATCTTGACAGATAAAATGTACACGTGTAGAGTTATTTGATGTTCAGGACAGTGTATCGGTAGATCACGGACTACAACTTAAGAGGATCACGCGTCAAAGTGAATATTTAATCACGAATCACGGCTGTATTCCATGAGTTTTCCCGATTCACGCTCTGTTTTTCGGTCAATTCACGGATCACGTGAAACCCCTTCCAGACCCTGCACTAGGTGTCATTCTTTTTCAGCCAGAAACGGTTACCATAGTTACGCTACCACAATTATGTCCTAGCATATTGAGCAATACTTTCATGTGGTATTGTCTACTGACCACTCTTCAAAGTCAAAACATTACAATGATTTTAAAAAAGATATTACGAGCTACCATTCAACTTGAAATTGAATATTAAATTTGATGTACACATTTAGCTAACCTTATTCCACGTCATGAAGACTTCAACACGGACAAAGTGTGTAATTCAGCGAACCGCACTCAATGGGGTTCGTGCATATTTATGAGCCTTGTATCTTACTAACGTTCAACGCTTTTTACGTCACGTCCCATTGGGAGTCTCAACTCGGAACTTATTTTCAAAACCGGTTTTTGCGTTCCAAGCATTGAAAATATTTCCAGTTGTAAGGTTTTGACGTTACATTTAGTGCATACATGTCTTTCGAAGAATAGTCGGAAGCCATTTTAATGCACGCATATCGAACGCATTAGAAGAGGCGAAAGAAGTTAATTCTTGCGCCGCAAGAACAAGCAAGCGGTTGAAAGAAGTTAAGACGGAATCCGCCAGGACTTCGAGTAGTTATTGGACAAAATTATGTACCAAAATTATTTACACCTTATTGCAAGCTTTTGTGTTACTGCTTCAAATATCTTATCAAAAGAAATCTTTTCTAACAACACCAAACACCGAAAACAAATTTTGAAATTTCACTGAATTCCACTGAATCGCTTTTCATTTTCTAAGACTCTGATAAGAAATAGTTGTTGGTGTTATCAGTGATAATTACTTACATCTTTACCTTTTATTTAGGGTAGAAAATAACGCAATATGATTTAAATTATTCTGGTACTCGATTTTTGTCCAACTTAAATAAATATTACTCGACTTCCTTGTGGATTCCGTCTTAAAACCTCATGTTTTTGGTGTGTACCTGCAAAAACTAACGAAAATATGCAAGAAGTTGAAATCTAGCCTCTTATCGGTTCGAATGGTAGCGAAATCAATAAACTCTATAAAGAATAAATAACCACCTCCATTGTAATCACAAATTTGAGTATCAAACCGCCCACCTGGGGATACAGTTCATTCAGCATCTTAAATCCCATTTGATGTATTTCATCCGGGGTCATGGTGTTTGTTGTGAAATAAGACACGATCTGTTTATAAGACTCCTTTCCATTCAGTTTTTCTCCTGTTGGTAACGACTTGTTAGTCGGTCTTGACTTGTCAGCGGTGTTGTTGACATAAACGTAGGAAAGAGGAAGTGTGGCGAGACCGCTGGACACATTACTTGGGACGCAATGCTGTATGTAATCTTTTCTAAGATACCTAAAGATGAGACACGAGAGCAAGATGAAAACCAATACTGCAAACTGCTAACTAACGTTTTTGCGGTTCCATATTTTTTTTAACGCCAAAAAAGCAATGTTGGAAAACAAACACACATGAACACAACGGAAGATTTTAGGCATATTGCTAGTGTGGTCTAGTATGCAGCATCCCAAGACAGGAAAACAGGTGAAAGCACTCGGGAATCGTTGCATCTACATTTACTTGATTGAAAAGGATTTTGTAGCAGGTTTTGATGTGGTTGAACTTCTACCATTTAGCACTTTAACGGCAATTGTATTCTCCTACGGGGAAAAAATTATTTATAACCGTTCAGCGCCCGCACTGGAAGCGGTTGTTTTGAAAACTGTCAGCGTGAGCAAATTGGCTTTCTTTTGCAAAACAAAGGATGAGTCGCCCACTTCTTTCACGTTAGAATAGGTAAAAAGATTCTAAGCTGAAGCTCCAAAATAATGCTTGCAAACTCTGCTCCTTCTTTCCGTATACCATCGCACCCAGGGCTGAAGAATTTAAAAAGCTGTGACCGAGGGCCATCAGGCACAATCAATACATATTAGTCTGGCTGTTTTATACACTCCCCCAAATTGATGGCATATAATACCCTACGTTGGTACCTCGCTTCCCCTTCTCCTCCCCTCTCCTTTTCTTTTTTTGCTCTCGCCCAAGTTTTCGCGCGACCAGAATCTTCGCTCGCACGCGCACGACACCGCACTTCGCTCGCACAGGAACGCTTGCTACGCAGGCGAAGGATTTTGATACTGTGAACTGTGGTTTCAGTTACGCAGAAGTAATCTGTTATTTTAGCTTTCGTCCTGTTTCTTTAAGATAACGTCAGTCTTCTTACTTCCAGTAGTCAAAACAGATCAACCCCGGGGGGTACTCCCTATAATGGCCTGTACGGGGAGGCTCCGCCCGAAAGGGGTACCTTTTTCAGACGTCAGGTATGTAGGATTTCACAAGTTTAGGTATATGAAAGGGTAGGCAAATCTTCGTTTGCGTATTGAAAAGGGCCTTGAATTAAAACAGATCAAGCGGAAGCACTTAAGACTGTTTCATTTTAATTTATTACGCGCTACGTGAAAAAAATGACAAGAAGACTTCCTGTTTTAACGAAGAAGGTATATGAAAGGGGTGGCCTTTTCCAATAAAAGGTATACGAAAGGGGTGCCTTTTCTGCCCCCCCCCCCCCCCCCCCCCCCACTTACCTGAATAAATCGTCAATGGGTTTTCCAATGTTGGCAACAATAGAATCTCTCAAGGACTCGTTCACTGACTTTCCGTTTTTGTTTTCCCATGAATTGCTTTCGTCGGTATTTTCCACGAGAGCCTTGAGGAACTCTGGTTCCAGTAGGGGTTTGACAAAATCTTCTTCAAAGATTCCTTTAAAATTTGGACACGAACCTGTGTTAATAGCTAGATCATTTAATTTTCTGATAAAATGTGACTTTATTTAGCCTTAGTGTCCACCGATAAAAAAAACTTACCTTTGGCCCCTTTGATCGATATCTGACGGAAAGCCGACGTCAATCCGTTGATCCCAGCTTTACATTCTTCAATAGCGCGCACCATTCCAACCAAAACACCATATTCCATGTTCTTTCTATATTGAACAAACGTATTCTTTATCTCTGCCAGCTTCGTTTGCAGTTTTTCCAAGCCTTCTGTAGTGTTTGGCTTGAAGTAATGTAAACTCTTCTTCATTTCGTATGTAGTGTCACACAGAGGTTGCCAACACCATAGATTGGGACCCATAAGAAAATCACCCGCGTAATAGTTGACATCGAACGGGCTTCCAAAAACGTGCTGTAAATAATGCTTCACTTGAGCCAAAGCCTTCTTTTCACGTGGTTTCAGTTTGTGCAACTCAAAATCCTTCTTTTTTATTTCATCAAGTAGTGCCCACGCTTCATGGGTGATCTTCTTGATGTTGTTTGGGGACGGGTCATAAGAGCGATATTTTTCTCGTATTTCAGACGGTGTCACCCCGGGCTTGTAAGCGATTCTATTTGGGTGAAGCTTATAATAGCTGTCTTGTACTTTCTGGAGAAACGTGTCCAAGCCACCACGGACGGCCTCGTCAGAGTACGAACACCTGTCTGACGTGTCTTTGTCAGAATCACATTTGTCGCGTGTCAGAAGGACTATTCCTGTGATCAAACAAACAAGGCCTGTGATGGCCAGGAACCCGGCTACCACCAAAAGGAGAATAATGCGCATGACTTGACGGCGATGGACCAAATTACAAAGGAGCCTGTTCAATTCCTGGGGGGAAGAACGAACCCTTCCTCAGTATTCTGGAAAGGAAGACAACAAGTTACCTCATTTGCCATCCTCGGAAACCCAGGGCTTCTTCCCTTCCCGTCCCCTTTAAAGCCCTGGGTTTCCGAGGATGCCTCATTTGCATGACTATAATTTCACACAGTATTGGCAACGCAAACAATTTAATATGAAAGAAATAATAAAGAAGGGAGATAACAATTCACTTACAATTAATATTCTGAATTGATAATAACTTATTGCCAAAGGGTAAATAAAAGTATATGCTTTATCATTTGAACATTTGCAACATACCATATTATTCTCACTTAGCATTTTCGCGATTTTTTTGAAAATCGTGAAATTTAGTACTCGTGAAATATAGGACACGCGAAAATAAAATCGCGAAATTTAATACTATATAATATCAATAAAATAATGAACTTCAAGCTGTTGCCTTATCACTGTTATTTCAACATGTCTCAGCTCCATCTTTAGGATTTTTTTTGTTTGATTTTGCCCATCAGTTATCTTCCACTGCATCACTGTCGCTGGTCCGAACTGTCCTCTGACAGAGGAGTACCTTTTGTTTGCTATTGTTTACGATGGTGATCATATCAATTATGACGTGTAGTATATGAAATGATTCATATATGAACTGCGGATATATATATGAAGGTGATATGTGATCTTCGCAGTGAATTTCCAATTTAAGCAATTGGAATGAAGAAGCCTGAAAAAAATCAGGGCTTCAACGGGATTCCAACCCGTGACCTCCGCGATACCGGTGCGATGCTCTACCAACTGAGCTATGAAGCCACACATTGGGAGCGAGGTCAATTGTGAGTTCTTATTTTCCCGTGAAAGGAGTGAAATGACGTGTAGTATATGAAATGATTCATATATGAACTGCGGATATATATATGAAGGTGATATGTGATCTTGGCAGTGAATTTCCAATTTAAGCAATTGGAATGAAGAAGCCTGAAAAAAATCAGGGCTTCAACGGCTCAATAGCTCAGTTAGTAAAGTAAGTAAATTTGCATTTGCAATGCGTTAATAAATTGAACATTTGAATAATCAAACACTTAACAGATCTTTTAACAGGCGCTCATTGATTGCAACAACTTTCATTATTGCTAGAACAACAGGCCTTCGAGCTTTTCTCAGTCCTTATTAGAGGTCATATTGGAAGTATAAGTTTAGCTTCATTATTGTTACACTGCTTCGATGGAGGATTTGAAATTTTATATGTTGTGTGCACAACCAAATGAATTTAAATTATCTCCTAGGTGCCGTATTATGTAATAACATTTGCTTACTTACAAGCACTGGGAACAAATGGGCCTGCGTTTCTACGCCGGATGCATATCATAGTTATACGGTGTGTGAAGACCAGAACATAAGCTATCGAATGGTTTATTATGCGTTCTTGGGCCGAGATGTCGCGTCGTACTGCACTGGTTGCAAATCAAGTATTATCTCACAATTTGCACATAAACGAACATCATTGGTCCACTACAAATTTAAAACATGATTGTTACCTTTTTAAAGTAAAGCTTGAGAAGAAATGATTTGATGGACTCCGTCGACAAACACGGCAAAATCTATACATCCAAAGTTACAGGCCTTCCACCTTCAAAGCTGAATATTTAATGGCTGACCAGTGTCAGAGCCGTAAATCAATCATCTGAAGAATGACACTCCTGTGACCGCTTGCGTGACATTCTCGTCCCCAGCACAGACCAGAAGGATCGTGGCCTCTGGGGACGAGAATGCTTGGGTGACTGGCGGCTTCCCTGGTGCGCGATGCCCGTGAAAACGAATCGCGAGAATGACACGATAATAACTAGAAAATGAATCTGACTTGTTCGAGACTGCAGGCAGTACCTCTAATTTTGCTTTAAAAATCAGTGGGATCAAACGCGAAAGCGGGCGAGCGAGTACGATACAATGTGTATGAGCAGCCATCCGTGAGCGTGAGTGGCTGTTTTGCCGCTCGTACCCCCCGGGGGAGGGGGTACTGTCCCATATGGCCAAAACGGGAACGTGCCGCTGGATAGGGTATGGTTTCTTACCCCTCCGGCCCTGAACAGGGTTCAAGCTCGTCTGGCCTAATCAGGGTCTGAACCTGTCCTAGACAGGCTTACGGTTGTGACAGTGAACCATAAATTATAACTGCAATTGCAATAAAGCATAAATAATTGTCAATGCTGTTTTTTTGTCCTAAATAGGGTCTTAAAATAGGGGGTGTTCTCCTACACAGGGTAGTTATTTTGGGTTTTTGCTGTCCTAAACAGGGTCAGGGTCTCACACCCCCAGCGGCACCCCCATACCTAAAATTGGCTCAGGTACCCCTGCTTATTACTCATTGCGCTCGCTCGTTTTCAGTTCACCTGCATGGATTTTAAAGCAAAAGATAGACTGCTAGCAGTCTAGACTCGTGCCAATAATTCTCTTGTCCAAGATTGAACCCAAGTATTGTTTAATACGTACTTCATGTGACAGAGCAAGGTGTGTTTCGACCCACTACCTCTCGGAACGAGTTACTTCATTGGCTCTTAAAACAATAGATAACCGGTCATAACAATGCCCCTAGCCCTGAATAACAATAGAGGTAGTGTTTGCAGCTGACGAATGAAAATAAAGGTTCCAGAGAGGTTCTGTCTTACTAGTTTGTTTTGGTGAACTTTATGATCCCTGTCGTAAAGAACGTGCATTCATTAGTGTTCAATCCAGGACATATATGTTTCGGTGGATCGTTTAATAGTAATACTTTCGAAACTTTACGGTTGTCTGGAATGACTAAATGATAGCCGTACATGATTGTGAAGTCAGGGCGGACGTCAGCTTGTAAATTTCTAGCGGGGTTAAAATTATATTAAAATCTCTCTTCTCTTAGGTACAGTGAGGGGTTTTCGGGATACGGGATATTTAGGTAAAAAAAATTATAGGTATAGGGGAAAAACGAACATTCCGCGATATCGAACATAAACGTTTGGATACAAACCACCGGAATTAACAAGATACGGAATATCTAGGCCAAACATTAATTGGATACGGAATACTCAGACCCCCCCCCCCCCCCCCCTTCCCATCAGAGGAGTAAAGCAATGTTATGATCTCTTATGGATCACAGGTTCATTTCCTGTAACTTATAGACACAGTTTAGTCTATTTAGACGAGCTATATCTCATCCCCAGTGATACCACTCTCAGTGCGGCAGTAATTAACTTTTCTTTACCCGATTGTTTTTTTTTTTCTGTTTTAGTGATGAATGCGATTGTTAGCTGGACTTATTACTTACCCGGCTTTATTTGAGTTATTTGATTCTTCATCGTCGCCATTTCTTTCTTCAAATAATTCCTTCACACAAGTCGCACTGGCCGTGGCCATTCCCACCACTGTTAATCACTGGACTGCAGTGGCAGGATGGCTTGGACTTGGTGTTGCGGGCTGTGCCTCCAGCTTGAAAGAGAACCAGCAAAATAAAAATCGAAAAGAAAACCTTTGCCTTTATCTTGGAAACGAGTGTTGTCCTGGACTCCGAGCCGTCAGACAAGACTTTCTGACCAACAATAACTGAATATCAGTTGTCACCTCTAAGCGGTATATATGGGGAAATTGTATGAAATCCCCGTGTTATTAATTTTTCTGCCCACTTCATAGCTCGCTTCAGGTTTAGATCGTGTTTCCTTCCTGTTTCCCTGTTTCTGCTCGCAGCTACTCGAGAAACAAAATGGACCTCAGCAGTGACAGAACATGATTTTTTATTTTGAAGATTGTTGTGGGTTTCGTGATTAACTGTCTTCGATTCTCTTATTTGGGGGTTTGAAAACACTAAACATTACCGCAGCTCCAGGAACCTCGATAAGCCGTATTCACTTGCTAATTTTATTTTTACAAACGGAACGAAGATATGTCAAATTGACGATGGTCTGAAAAAAAGGTGATACCTTATAGCCTTGCGCTTCGTAGCCAGCATTCGCAATAAAAAGCGCAGAGGTAATCTTTAATCAACGTTTCCTTTGTAGTCAAAGAAAAATTATCTAAAGTGCTTGTTTTTTTATTTATTTATTTATTTATTCATTCATGTAAGTGGAAGTTTGAAAAAGGTTTTAGATTCCGCAGGTGAAATGTTATTTGCGTCAGTCAGAGTGGAGAAGAGGAGAGGGAGGGCATCATCTATGTTTTTCCCTTTTTAGTATTGAATTTATTCTAATGAGATTTTATTCTGCAGTTTGTCTTTCAGCCCTCTTTCGGTCCTGTCGCGTAAGCTTAAAGTTTTAGCATTAATTTTGGTTAACTTGGGACTATTTGACCATCACTCCACTGTCACAACAAATAAATAATCGCGTCATATTGAATACCCGGGGAGAAATAAATTGAATGAGCATATCGAAGAAAGTTAGATACGCCTATTTCTGGTAACTATACTTTATTAATTATATAGTAAGTTTATTTGAGTATTTATTTTTTGCCATCATCGTTGTAACGTCTTTCAAACAGGAACGTGATTTTCATTAAAATACCCTTAGTAAGGTTAAAGCAATATGGTCTGTTGCTGTCTGTCGACAATATATTAGTTTTTTTCTGAATCGCCAAGGTCCTGTTTTATTTTGATGAGAAAGTATAGCAATCTTCAAAAGTTTCAGCTTTACCAGCTAGCCTTTTCTTATATCGCTGCTTTCGGAGCTCGAGGACTCCAGGTGAAGAGGGCATCATCTCTTTTAGGAGTGCAAATTCAGATTTTAGTATAATTTAGGGTATTCACGGCTCCTGTCAATGTGTATTTTAGATGTTGGCGCTTTGTAAGTGGTTAACACAACGTCCCATCGCCCGTCAAGTCATTACAGCTCTTAGATTTGTCTGTCTATTTTAAAACTGGTAAGTCACGCCCGTCTCCTTCAGGGGTTTATTTTGGCAAGCATTCCCGCCACGTAAGCATGTCAGAGCCGCCGTGTTAATGTATGAACTGCATGCATTTCCCATCTTTCATTTGAAGGATACGCTCCACGTATTATCCTCTGCAAGTTATTCTCGTGTAAACAGCCATTGTTTATTTTGCTGCCCTCTTCGTAGCCTTGATCGTAAAACACGTCTCCTATTGCTCTTCTATTTCTGCATGCAGCTATCCTATCCTTTATTTTGTGCGCTTGTTTTCCGCATATTGTATGTTCCGCATAATTCCTTCCTCCTACGCAAGCTTACGCAGACACTTTCTGCGCTCGTCACGCGGGCAAAGAGCGTATGCGTGGGAGGCTGGCAGGCATGTAACTTGCAATAATAAATTGCCGTCACGGTAGCTGCAAACCGGACGAAACGCTTGGAATCAAGTTGAGTTTCAATAAACTTTTTCAACTATTTCTCCTACGACTGCAGAAGGGAATTTTTTGGGAGATAAACCATAATTATATTCTCTACCTTATTTTGTACAAAAGGTGCTTACTGCAAATATTTCAGACCAAGGGAGGGACCAACGTCACTGCACTTTTGAACCGGAAATCCGGTTTAGCTTTGGTCCAGGTAACACAAGAACTTTGCACGAAGGACGACTAGTGGATCTTGTCCTGTTAATAAGTAGAACTTATATTTCGTTTAAACCCAAGAATGAAAAACAGACAATCCAACAATTCAACCAATATCAATTTTTCTATTTCTTTTTGTTTTGTTTCTGTATTTTGTTTTGTTTCCTGCAGCTGCGTACAGAAACAGGAAGAAATACGAGTCCTCTGCACGTGCTATAAAGTGGGCATAAAAATAAACAACACACGGTTTGATTGGTCCACGCTGTTCGTGACGACATGTCTATTACTGCTCAAAGAGTATATAATTGCCGTCTGACAGTACAGATTTATACAGGACAACACTCGTGTTCAAGATGATGGCAAGAGTCACCTTTCTGATTTTTACCTTGCTTGTTCTCTTTCAAGCTGGAAACGCATCTCCATCCGCATGCCACTGCAGTCCAGTAATAAACATTGGTGGGAATGGCAACGGCCAGTGCGACTTGTGCGAAGGAAACAACCAGGTGTTAAAAGAGGTAAACGACTTGAAGAAAGAACTGGCCACGCTAAAGGACCAAATCAGCAAAATAACGCCAGGTAAATATATAACATGTGTGTAAATAGGTTATAATTAATATGCAACGTCCACTAATAATATAATCGGGGACTAGGTATAGCTCATTCGAATGTCTTGCGTGCAAAAGCTTCAATTTTTATCAAGAACAGAATTGTGGCTGTGCTTATTGATCCCTCGGGGATTGATCTATATCAAGAAGAGAATTGATCGTGTTTACGGAGATTAAAAAAAAAATCTCAGGTTACAAAGAAAACCCATTTTGGGAGATTAGTTTAATGAACAAATTTCAGATGTCTTTCCAATTACCAATTTATCCCGAGAAGAGAACTAACCGATTTCAAGTACATGTAGATTACTAGAGGTTGGACAAAGACAACGATTTTGACACGACATTCAGACAATGACAGGTTTCATTACAGATATCAAATGGGTAAATCAAATATATTTTACATGGTTTCGATTTATCCTCAAGGAGACCATCATCAAGGGAATTGTCCAGATATTCAATTACCTGACGGCAGCAATGGTACATGTGTCCTCAGTGACCAATGCAGCAAAGTCACGTGCACGGCTCCGCCAGACAGTACTGGGCCATTTGGCCATATGGTCTTAGCTGTACAAGCGCATGGATGCCAACAACCACTCACTGCCACAGTTACGTTGCAGTCCTATCGGAATTCCATGAAATGGTCACATACATTTGAAGATGGCGAGAAAGCTGTACTGCCTATGCCAACACCTGCAGGCCCTCCCAACATGAAAGTTTTTCTGAAGGCTGAATTGGAGAGAAATGGTGACAAAGTCCACTTCAAGGTACTGTATTCAAGCCGGCGTTTATCTTTCCCTATTCTTAATTCATACTGACTGTGCAAGGAGCTAGTTGAATTAAACAACACTCGTTATGAGATTCACGTTGCATAAACCACTCCCGGCCTGCCCACCCATTCCTCACTCACACAACTTTGTGCCTTCTCATGAACATTATGAGTGCAATAAGGTGCCAGAAGTACGATCTGGGTAGCCAGTCTAGACCACTGTTGCTTACCGTTTGTCTGCATAATTTTTATCTTACAGTTGGAGCTGTTGTTTAAGTCACAATTTGCAGCATACAATACCACATTCCTTGAAGGAGATTTACATGCTTCCAAATGCGGTAAGCTACAAACAAATGAATTTAACTGAGTATAAGGTAGTGAGAATAATCTAAGTTGTCATGTGTTTCAAGTGAAAATCAGTGATTCTTGACTAACGTAGTGTTCAGTGGGCTATTTCAGCAATTGGCTTCTGACGACGAGAGCAAGTTAATCATAAATACACTATAAAGGCTGTCACGATAAATTTTATTGGCTTTGCCAACAATACCTTTAACAAAGCGCTACCTAAGAAAGTTAGGATTTGGACCGCAAAAAGATTATTGTTTCATGAACATTGGCACAGGCAGATTTGAGCTGTTTAACCGGTACTTCAACCGGTACCCGGGAACCGGTATTTTAACAGACACCCCTTTTGTGACTGTTCACTTTTTTCCTTCCGTTGACCATCCGTACCTGTTTAGCTCTCTCCACATTCATTAAGTCAAGATGAATAATCGATTTCATGTGTTTCAACAGCTGGTTTACCTCAAAGTTCATACGACCTTTATTTCACGAGAGGTAGCACAAGTGACTATGTCATCCAACATGGACTCGAAGTAACCACTGCCTTTACCATCTGCTTTCGGCTGCGTACAACAAATCAGCTATCAACAGACGGAACGATCGTGAGTTACAGCACAAACAAAGTCTACAACGAAATTCTAATAAAAGATGTGGCTCGACTTGAACTATGGATCAACGACGAACTAGTGTAAGTAAAAAAAGAAAGATCATTTTAGAGTACCATTCTGAAATGCAACGCAATCGAACTTAATGAGGTGGCAGTGGGTACGGTTAAATCTGTTTTACCAAGTCATGTTATAATAAATGCAAATGGGATGAGAAAAAGTATAGAAGTAATAAGAAATTATATCAGATAACGTTTTTTTTTCTACGAAACAAGAATAGAATGAAATAGAAAGCAGCTATAAATTGGAAACAGTACAATTTCTAAGAATAGTTTTGTTGCAAGTAATTACATTCACTGTGTTTGAATGTCGGCTTTAAATTTAGAACTCGTCACACAGAAAGTAGAGACAGTCAAGATTAATGCATGTAAGCTTAGCTATTTTTTTGTCGTACATGTATTGCAACACGTACTTGCTTCCGAGTCATATGAGAGAAGTAACTTGGTTTGTGTTAATTTTTCCTACAGAGAAACGGGAGTTTCCACAAATGACGGTTACTGGCATCACATATGTGTTTCGTGGGAATCCTTAGCTGGCACCTGGGAAATTTACAAAGATGGCAAGTACCAAGCGAGTGGGTATAAAGTGAAAGCTGCGCACCACATCAAGACAGATGGAACCCTCACCATCGGGCAAGACCAAGATTCCCTGGGAGGAGACTTTGACATATCTCAAAGCTACATTGGAGAGCTCACTGATCTGAACATCTGGAACAGAGTTCTCAATGAAACTGAAATATCCAACCTGTCCAAGTCGTGTCATGGGGGCAGGGGTAATGTCAAAAAATGGTCTGATTTTAAAGTTGGAATACGAGGTGATGTAAGAGTTATTTCTCCATCGACTTGCGAGGTTTAATATTCGTTTGGTTTTCTGAACTGATCGTAATCATTGATCAAAGAACTGTGATTGTTTGTAGAAGTTTGGTTGTTCTGAAGTTTAATAAATTTAAAAGCAATGTACGTCAAATTTATCTCGTCTTCTCGTCTTGCTTCTTTTAGGGCGATAAAATTTCTTCAGCATAATCCAGTAAGATACTACCGTCTCAGAACCTCTATTTTCATTCTACCTTAGTTTATTGTTTTTTAGGGTTAGGGGCATTGTTATGAGCCATTATCTATTGTTTTAAGAACCAGTGAAGTAACTTGTTTCGAGAGATAGTTGGTGATCCGCATAACCCAGTGAACGACTGTAAGGCAAACTGCTGCGCAAGCTGCACAAGTGTGGTATAATTTTCGATATGCCGCCCAGTTTGAGCGCGCAAAAGTAAAATTGCCGAAATCGCAAACTAACGCTTAACATAAATCACTTTCTCTGAATTTTAGTTAAAACACTTAGACGGCTCGCTTTTGGTATCATTGGATTTTGTTAGCCCCTTGCCAGCTTAATATAAATCTTATTATTAATGGCAATGACGTGGAGCTCGTACTACCTCTAAGGAGTTAAAACATTCTTCTCTTCTCTTCTCCTCTTCTCACTCCTTCTCCATGCCTGGGGAAGAACTATTGATCAATGTGATGATACAAGCTTATTTTGAACCCACTAGGCCTTTCCACCCGCGCGACTATCGTGATGTTCCTGGCTCGGAAAGTATCGACCCTCCGGAAATAGCTTTAAAATTTCACGTTTATTAGCAAACTGATAAGAGAATGATTTCTTCAAGGCTTGTTTCATCCAAAGTAGATTATGATTAGCAGAATAGGCTCATAAATATGGTACGCCTAGTCGAAGTAGGGGATTACCCCCCCTCCTCCAGTCCAAAGAGGTCCTGAAACGCCGTAAATGGTATGATCGCATTCATGGCTACTCCTGACAAGGGACTTTTACTGATAAAAAATAAACACTGCAAGTAGGCTTTATAAAAGTCGGTCGTTTCTCATTTCTGATTTGGCATTCGTCTAAGTCTAAAAAGGCAAGGTGAGGGGTAATTGACGAAAACTTCATTCGAGTCTTGGACGAATTAGTAAATAAAGCCACCGAATGCCACGATCAAACAGTCACAAAAACAAAATATCGAGTACGCGAGTCATGACATTACTTTAATTTATTCATTGGCGCATTCAGGGAAAAGCCCCCCCCCCCCCCCAGAAATAGAGAAATAGCGCATTTTCTTTAATCTGCCGGGATTATCTTTACAGAATTCAACATTCATAGTAAGGCCTTTAAAAGTGCTCCCCGCCTCTCACCCCTGAAGGTCTGGATCCGCCACTGTTACTGGCCTTTCAACGGCAAATTTCCGTCCCAGAAATTGTAAGCCGGAAAAAACTTAAGGACATTTCTACCATTTCCAATTACTAAGTAGATAAATCAATCAACCGCTTTTGATTATTAATCCTTCCGATACAAAGCCAAATTATATGAAGTAGAACAGTTTATCCATGGCCAAGGTCACACTTGAACCGGAAATACGTATCTACGGTCTAAAAATAGAGTTAACAAAGTCTTGGTAGTCCTCGAGGCTTGCCCGTGGAAATATGTGGAACTATAAATCGAAAAATAAAAGAATGGGAAGACAGTCAGTCCAACTCTTTATACCCAGCAAAATCTTTAATAATGTCGTTCTCCATCATTTTGAGGTCCATCGGGTTTGCTGAGTAGCTGAGAGCAGAAACATGAGGGGAATATGACTCGTCTGCACGCGAGCTATTAAGTGGGCGGAAAAAACAAATACCATTTTTTTCCGGTAATAAGAAGAAAAAACAATAAACACTATAAACAACATTTTAATGTTATTTTTCTGCGATAAGGAATAAATAAAGAACAAAAACATTTTTAAATGTTATTTGTTTTTCTGCTTAAAAATTGTCTATTGACACTGGTTTCACTTGACCTTTCAACAAGAAATTTCTGTCACAGCAGTTGCAAACCGGATAAAAGGTTCCAGATCAAGTGACATTTATTTGCTAAAATGAATCAATATTACCAATGACCTCAAGTACTTAGAAAAGGGAATAACTAACGTTAGCGATCAGATGAACCGAAAGTCCTTTACAAAGAGGGTTAACACAAGGATGACTGGCGAGGCTTGGTTATAAGTGGAACTAATATTTCATGTAAACCTTAAAACATTAGACAGGCAATCGAAAAACTTAACCCACTTATCCAACCTTCAAATACATCCATAGTCTTTTTTTTAGTTTCCGAAGAAGATGCGTGCACAAACAGGAAGGCAATTTGAGTGGCCTGCACGCGTGCTGTGAAGTGGGCAGAAAAATTCTATTGATTGGCTCACGCTGTTCATGATGACATGTTTATTATTAGCCAAAGAGTATATAATTCCGGTCGTCGGACAGCACGGAGTCCAGGACAACACTCGTGTTCAAAATGATGGCATCAGTGGTCTTTCCGATTTTTACTTTGCTTGTCATTCTCTTTCAAGCTGGATGCGCAGCTGGCGACACCAGCGAGTCTCCGTCCGCCTGCTATTGTCGTCCAGTGATCAACGTTGGTGTGAATAGCACGGGTCAGTGCGACCTGTGTGAAGGAAACAAGCAGCTGTTACAAGAGGTAAACGACTTAAAGAAAGAGCTGGCCGCAATAAAGGATCAAATCAGCAAACTACAGCCAGGTAAGTAATGGATCGAGGAAACGTTAAAATTAACGGCCGGCTAAATATCATGTGCTACCACCACTAATAAAATGTATTATTGGGAATTAGATATAGTTCATTAATCAAAATTGCGTGCGAACGTGTTTTAATATTTCAATAAGAAGAGAATTGACCATGCCAATTAATCAAGCAAGAAGAGAATTGACGTGCTTATGGAGACTTAAAAAGATACTAAATATTGAATATTAAATATTGTAAGGTGTTTGTTTGTTGTGTAAGGCGTCTTTAAAGGTTTGTTAGAATTCAAGCCCTGAAATTCCCGCGAAACCGACAAATTTTTAGCTATCAAGGTCTCAATTTGGGTTACACGCGAAGAAATATAGAAATATAAATTCTTGAGGGGGCAGAAAAAGCTTGAGCCACGGCCAAATTAGTGTTCTTTACGGGTTCAATTCAAAATTTCCAACGAGCAGCCCCACCTGTTTCAAATGGGAGACCCCTCGGGCTACATGAATTTATTCTAAAAGGATTTGTAAATCCTTTGTTCCGGTGCCTGATTGGCTTCAAGGAAAAAATTTGGTGGTTTTCCCATATGAGGAAATAAAGATCTAATATACCTGTAAATTAACCATTAAAAACGATCAAATTTCTCCCTTAATCTAAAGCAGGATTCTCCAGTTTTTTCAAACGTGCAGACTACGCGGTGAGAGCTCATGAATATTGGCGGCCATTCATGGCGGATTATTACCCTAGTCCGTTTGGAAAACTGCTTTAAAAAATGCCTGAGACAAAATAGTATTCACGTTTGCTTCAGTGAAATGGAGGAATTCTCTGTCCTAATAGATAAACGAGTTTATCATCAGGATTGAAATAACCCTTCTGCCCTATTGAAATACTGTATCAAACTACATGAACACAAAGATTTGAACACTGTATGCTCTCGGACAACGATAAAACATTAATTTTAAATGGTTTTGTTTTATTAATAAGGAGACCATCATCAAGAGAATTGTCCAGATATTCAATTACCTGACGGCAGCAATGGTACATGTGTCTTCAGTGACCAATGCAGCAAAATCACGTGCACGGCTCCGCCTGACAGTTCTGGACTATTTGGCCATATGGTCTTGGCTGTACAAGCGCATGGATGTCGACAACCACTGAGCGCCACAATTACCTTTCAATTAAATCAACCTCCCATGAAATGGTCGCATACATTTGAAGATGGCGACAAAGCTTTACTGCCCATGCTGACACCTGCAGAAGCTCCAGACATGAAAATATACCTGAAGGCTGAACTGGAGAAAAATGGTGACAAAGTCCACTTCATGGTACTGTACCATCTTTTAATCTCTTTATCAGTCAGTTTTCTTCAGACTGACTGGGTTCACGATACTGTATCAGCTGATAGTGAGAGGAAGAGATCTGGAAACACGAAGCACGTTTGCCTCAGTAACTTGGCGGGAAAATGAGCTTCACGGTTGTACCTGTCCTTCTTTACCCAGTCCCCACACAAGTTCACGCCTTTTTCTTGAGAAATAACGAGTGTTTTTGACAGATGCATATGTTTCGCAATAAGGTGCTAGGAGTAAGATCTTGTTAGTCAGTCTAGACCAATGTTGCTTACAGTTTTGCTCAGTCTTTATATGTAATTTTTATCTTACAGTTGGAGCTGTTGTTTGAGTCACAGTTTGCAGCTTACAATACAACATTCCTGGAAGGAGATTTATATTCTTCCAAATGCGGTAAGCCAGATATAAATAAATCATGATGGATAATTGACTTGATGTGTTCAGTTTCAACAAAATAAATCATGGTCGATAATTGATTTGATGTGTTCAGTTTCAACAGCTTTGCCTCAAAGTTCATACGACCTTTATTTCACGAGAGGTAGCACAAGCGACTATGTCATCCAACATGGACTCGAAGTAACCACTGCTTTTACCATCTGCTTTCGACTGCGTACAACAAATCAGCTGTCAACAGACGGAACAATCGTGAGTTACAGCACAGACCAAGAATCCAACGAAATCCTAATAAAAAATGTGGCTAACCTTGAATTATGGGTTAACAACAAACTACGGTAAGATAAATCATATCACAAGGCAAGTAATTTTAGAAATTCTAATTGCAGAATGAGTCGCAATCAAACTTTATCACGTGAATGTGAACGTCTTGGCAACCACGTTACAATCTGATGTTGAAGGAAGAATAAGAAATTGTGTGAGAATTTCTTACTCGTCAGTCGTGTACCCGGGGTCGTGTACGAAGCTAGAACTTTACCGCGTGAGTTTAATTAGGCGGATTGGCCATCAATTTTTGTATCATAACCGGGGCCATTTCTTACGATTCGTAAAGAATAACTTTTCTTGCAGGAAATGTTTGCTTTTTAGTTGAACAAATGTCAAAATACAGTCATATAGAAAATAGAAATAAGGTTGGCATGTAGCTAAGTAAATTTCGGAAATTTGCTGCCCATGTATCTGCAATTTGTTTCATGAGAGAAGTAATCTTATTTTATGTTATATGTCATTTCTCTACAGACATACGGGAGTTTCCACAAATGACGGTTACTGGCATCACATGTGTGTTTCGTGGGAATTCTTAGCTGGCACCTGGGAAATTTACAAAGATGGCAAATACCAAGCAAGTGGGTATAGATTGAAAGCTGCCCACGTGATCAAGACAGAAGGAATCATTACAATCGGGCAAGACCAAGATTCCCTGGGAGGAGGCTTTGACACATCTCAAAGCTACACTGGGGAGCTTACCGATTTGAACATCTGGGACAGAGTTCTCAATGCAACTGAAATATCCAGCCTTTCCAAGTCATGTCACGGGGGGAAGGGTAATGTTAAGAAATGGTCTGATTTTAAAGTTGGAATTAGAGGTGATGTAAGAGTTGTTTCGCCATCGGCTTGCGAGGCTTAACATTTGGCTTCTTTAAATTCTTAAGCAGAGCTTCACTTGTCAAGAAGATTCAAAGTAGCGTGATTGTTTGTAGAAGTTGTGCAATAAATTTTAAAACAGTTTTGTGTGTTTTTTATGGCGATAGTCCTTGTATGGCCCAGGTGGGGTATATACTTGTAGTACATTTCTGGTGGTATTTACTTAGCGTCATAGCCGCCATATTGGTGTACCTTTACAAAAGCATTTGTATTAACTTCTTTTGTTAGAGACAGCAACATGGCTGCCATTAGGATTAAAAAAGGAGTTTTTATCCAATGCCCCTCTTCGTCTGACAGCGAAGAGCGTACAATTAAGATATTTTGATATTTCATGACTGTTAACAAATCCTGGATAAGCAGCACTACAGAACTAACAATGTTTTGCAAGTAGCGATCTTTACCTCAAATATAACTTGAATCAATAACAGCATCAAGAACAGTCGTTCTTGATAGCAATTTGTTACTCTGTTATAGATTAATATAAATTATCTTTAATAAGAATTTCCCTTTTTCATAGCTGTATATAAAAGACTGACTCCTTCCACGAAGTTTAAGCTTTCCGGGGAGCCCCCTCCCCACTCCCCCCGAATGCTGTGACTGTCCAAAAATTAGCGATTGGGAAAGGCCGCTCGATACAAAACTAGCTTCCTGGACTCATCTTTGTGTAGCAACATTTTTTAAATTTATTAGCCTTCCTATGGAGAGAAAATGAAAACACGACAGGGCTTTGAGAATTGGGGGAAAATTTATCCCGCAAAAGCGTTCTAGTGACGTAAGAAACAATATAATCATACACGAGCTTTATTTTCTCGAAAATATTTAGCTTGTGGAGCTAATTGGGGTCACTTAAATAATTATTTAAACTTCCGCTGCAAGGGAATTGACTAATTGGCGTGATTTATGAAGACAAAGGAAAAAATAAATAAAGACAACAAATTTACCTCTGGATCCTGTCGCATCCATGAACGTGTGTTTCTGACACGCTGTTCAAGAATTATAAAAACAGCTAAACTCCGTAAAAAAGAAAGGAGAACGACTGGCCAAAAGTGACCAAGACATTTAATACTGAACCGTAACTTGAGCTTTTATGTGTTTGTTATTCAGTGGTAAAATGATTTTAAGGTTACATTTCAACTCCACTGAAGACCATTCTGTAGAAATCTGAGGTCAAGAAACAGAAGGGAAAAATGATAAAATCGTATTCATGACTGGCATTTACATAATAAGGCTTGAAAAGCTTGTTGAGCACTTTGATGTAATAAGCAATTAAGGAGAGAGGTTTTTTTTAAAAAATACCATCTAGGCCCAGCCCACTCACAAAAAGTTAAAAAATAAATCTTTCTCCTAACCTCTATTCAACATGACGGGAAAAAGTCCGAATAATTTGAATGTTACTGACGAAAAATCAGTAACATTCACACATCAGTAACGTTGCTTCGTCTTAAATAAGTAACATAAGAAGTTCAATACTTTTAATTAATTTTAGGCACGCCTAAAAGTCCTAAAAGCAAAGCTTCCCACTTATCTTTACTGAACTTAATATTTGTTACCTTAGATTTTGGTCTTGTCGAACTTGATCAATTCCGAGCTTAACTTCCCTTTAATTTAACCAAAACAGGTTGTGTTCTTGATAAAGGCATGTTCTCTCGACACAATGAAACGCCGAAGCCACCGAAACGAATATAGTACTGCCCTAACTAACAAATAAAGCAAACCGCACTGAAGTAAACGGAAGTAAAAGCTAACCGCAAGCAAGCCAAAGTGATGCCTATCCGCAAGCAACTTTCGTTTCGTTTCGTTTCGGCTGGTTTCAATTCGTTGTTTCTGATGCCTTCTTGATAATTTAACAGCCGCGGAACCGTAAACAAGTAAAAACCCGTTCATTCCACTTGTATGCAATTATTTCGGATCTTCCCTTAATCCTTTTTGGGTTGTCACAATTTCACGGAATAGAGACTGTGCAGACGGCGTCTGGAGACTGTGCAAAGAATAGAGGGACTTTTTTTAAAGGAACAATTCTGTCCCGACTTGGCCCGCTTCTGTCCCGCTTCCTTGCTACTACATCGGGTCTTGGGACTTTTCTTCACCAAACAAATAAATAAATAAATAAATAAATAAATAATTACATTTACGTCGGGTTTGGTGGTTGGGGTGTCTGTCTTTCCAAATTTTCATTGCTTGGGTTAAAACAAAATATAAGTTCCACGTCCTTGTGTATTCTCTGTAAAGTTCCTGTGTTACCTCCTGGACCGAAAATAAAACGGATTTCCGGTTTAACTGTGTGGTGACGTTGGTCCCTGGTTGATCCGCAACATTCGAAGTACATATCCCTCTCGTTTTTCCTCGCTCGCCCCAACTACCGAGAGCCTGGAACAGGCTACAAAATTCGAAGCTACAATAGCAATTACGATGTTGAAAATATACGTCAATTGATTCTCAAACCTTCTTTCCGGTTTGCAACTACCGTGTCAAAGTTTTGTTGTTGAAAGCTCAATAAAGAAAAACAAATGTCAATGATGTCAAGACATTTTTCTGCTCACTTCATGCTTCCCGTGCAGACGGCTCACATTTCCCTCCTGTTTCTGCTCTCAGCTTCTCAGCGATCAAAATGGACCACAAAATAATTAAGCATGATCAATATCATTAAGATTTTGCTGGACTTAATGGTTGGATTGACTGCCTCTACAATCTTTTATTTGTGGGTTTACGTGTTACTATAGACAATATTACTGCAGTTCCAAATGATAACGGGCAAGCCTAGACAAGTCGGACTTGTGCAAATCTATTTTTATAGTGGAAGCGGAGCCTCATACGTCAACCTGCGTGCGAAAGAGGAAGCAAACATGAGTCGTCTGCACGCGTGCTATGAAGTGGGCAGAAAAATAAACAACGCATTATGGTTTTGATTGGTTCACACCGCTCGTGATGACATGTCTATTATTGGTCAGAGAGTATATAACCCCAGTCTGACAGCACGGAGACAGGACAACAGTCGTGCTCAAGATGATGACAAGAGTGGTCTTTCCAATTTTTGCTTTGCTTGTTCTCTTTCAAGCTGGAGGCGCAGCTGGTCAAACCAACAAGTCTCCATCCGCCTGCCGCTGCAGTCCAGTAATAAACATTGGTGGGAATGGCCACGGCCAGTGCGACTTGTGTGAAGGAAACAAACAGCTGCTTCAAGAGGTGAACGACTTGAAGAAAGAACTGTCTACGATGAAGAATCAAATCAGCCAGATAAAGCCAGGTAAGTAATCAGTCACTTAAAGTGTATATGACACGAAAAATATTTTCTGCTTATTTGAAAGGCCTTTCAAAATACAGAAGAATGGCGTTTTTCTTTTCGAAATATCTTTTTTCGTTTCTGAGATATTGTCATTTTTGTATTATGCAAATTAGATAAGTGATGACGTCATAAGATTTGCAACTAAAAAATGGTAAAATACTGAATAAACAATATCTCTAAAACCATTAAAGCAGTGGTCTTGGAACTTGGCACCACCAATGTGCATCACAAAAGAAACAAAATAACACCCTTAAAGCTGTTGCCATGACAACAGTTTTGCCGCTGGTGCTGTCTCAATAAAAACTGAAATTCCCAGTTTTTGTCTTAACCAAGAACCATCTAGCACAGCCAATCTGATGCTGGGAATTAAGACAATGTGGGAACAATGACCGTTCCAAGCAGGACCCTTTTTCTCACTTAAGAGGCTACAAATGGGGATATTTGTTTTTTTGACAGAGAGAGACTGGAGCTGAAAGGGTTGCTATGGCAACAATACTAAGGGTGTCATTTTGTTGCTTTTGTGATGCACATTGGTGGTGCCAAGTTTCAAGGACACTGCTTCAATATTTCCAGAGATATTTTTTATTCAGTATTTTACCATTTTTCAGTTGCAAATCTTATGACGTCATCACTGATCTAATTTGCATAATACAAAAATGACAATATCTCAGAAACGAAAAAAGATATTTCGAAAAGAAAAACGCCATTCTTCTGTATTTTGAAAGGCCTTTCAAATAAGCAGAAAATATTTTTCGTGTCATATACACTTTAACGATAAATAGCAATCGCATTAATCAAAAAGACGATGCTACCGCCACTAATTTTATTAGACATAATTTATTTAGATGTTTTTGGAAGCCAGCGCTGTAAGCAGACGTCTCCTATTTTATTACTGTACATTTTTTTTTTTTTAATATAAAAGAACGATTAATTTTGGGGCTGAGGCTGAGCGTTCTTATTTATTTATTTTTTTTTTCATGGTTTGAGGCTGAAAATGTTCAAACAGCTTTGTTCCCCGAACGTGGTGTATCAAGTTGCTCTTGACATGTTTGCGCGGCCTGCTGTGATCTCGTGCAGCGGACAAGACCATAATTTTGCGTTTATTTAAAACAAATGGGTAAAATCAAGACGTTCTCCGACTCTCAGCCTGGATGGGGTATATTCTTAGCATAAATATCAGCCTCAACGTTCTTATAAGAAAGGTTCTTATAAAAAAAGTGTATAATGTTTTTTGGTGATGTCTTAAATGTTAGCTTAATTGCGTGCAAAGGTAAACAGGGTCAGGAAGGGGTTTCACGTGATCCGTGAATTGACCGAAAAACAGAGCGTGAATCGGGAAAACTCATGGAATACAGCCGTGATTCGTGACTAAATATTCACTTTGACTCGTGATCCTCTTAAGTTGTAGTCTGTGATCTACCGATACAATGTCCTGAACATCAAATAACTCTACACGTGTACATTTTATCTGTCAAGATTGTTCAAAACAGAACGAAAACGATAGTGTGGATGGAAAACGTTATCGGTTTTCGGGGCGAAAACTCCGTTTTAAAGTACGTATGCTCTGCCACTCATCTAAGGCCGATGCCGCGTTTCGTTTTCAAATTTATCCGGATTAGTGTGGACGGCGAAAATATTGAAAACGATACAAACAGCATAGTTTGGATAGAAAACTTTACTTCATTTTACGAAATCGCTAGAAGTAAAGGTCTAAGAGCAAATTCAGAAGTCAACTTCACTAGATTCGTGAAATCTGAAAAAAAAGTTACGTGATTCGTGAATGTACGGAAATTTAGCCCGTGACTCGAGATCCAGACCCCCCCTTCCAGACCCTGGGTAAAGATAGAATGGGTAAAGTCTGCGTTTGAGCAAAGTGTCTCATCAGGCTGGAACTTATTTCAGTTTCAGTTAGGTTTCAGTTCAACCAACTGAGGTCAAACGGTAAAAAACAAGAAAAGTACTTCAAAGATAAGATTGTCATTTTCACTGCTCAAAATTTGATATCTTACCAGAATCCCTTGTTTAAATATCCCGAACCCCTTAATTTTTGACCTAAATAACCCGTATCCCAAAAACCTCTAATAGGGCCTCGATGGAACTATGAGATGAGTTTAGCTAATTATTCGAACACCATGTAAAAAAATAGAAGTTTTCAAATTTTTCTTAGAGCGACATGCGAATTGCAGTTTGGAGTATAATTTAGTGTAGACTCAGATGTTTTCTGGTCCAATTTCCAACTCAATACAACAAAAGAATTTGAATTTATATAATGCTGCTCTCGCAAGCTAAACGTGAAAGGAATTTCGTAATAAAGTGTACACTTTAATTTTTTTAGAATTCGGTTGTCACAGGAAATTGTTGATAACACGTTCTTAGAGGTGGAACCTGAGCTAGACCGCCCTTTCGTGTCCAAAAACTCTGGTAAAGTGGTCGTTTTAAAAGATTACATATCCATCGTTATTTGAAGGTTTCTGTACATTCTTAATACTTATGTTTGATTTCATTATGTAAAAACGGTCGCCTGTAACCTTTATTTTACTCGCATTTTTTTTGTTAGAGTCAAACATCATTTGAGCAGCAGTGAAAATTTAGGAAGAAAACTATCTTGACAATGTTTGCATGGTACGTCGAACAAAAATATGCAAATTTTTCTCGCGCAACATAAACTGAGATTTTGGTATCATTAGAACTTTCTCCCCTCAATACTGTAGCGAGCTACCTTAAAACGCCGCTTTCAATGCAACACTCTGACAGCAACAGCTTCCATTAAGAATTAAAATAGTCAATTAAAGCAGCTTTATTTTGATATGGATTTTGTTTTATCATCAAGGAGGAAATCATGAAGAGAATTGTCCAGTTGAATTACCCAACGAGAGTAACGGTACATGTGCCTTTAGTGACCACTGCAGCAAAATTACGTGCACGGCACCGCCAGACAGTCCTTATGGTAATATGGTTTTGGCTGTACAGGTGCATGGGTGCCAAAAACCACTGAGAGTCACATTTTCCTTGGAGGCACACCAGACTCCCATGAAATGGTCTCATACATTTGAAGATGGCGATAAAGTGCCCATGCCGACACCTACAGGTCCTGTCAACAACATGGAAGCCTCCGTAAAGGCTGAACTGGAGAAAAATGGCGACAAAGTCCACTTCAAGGTAGAAGTCCACTTCAAATAAATCACTTTAAATGTCGATGTATTTAGCACTGGTATGCTACTAGAAATTTGTTAACATTCGCAACTGGAACGAGGTTGACCAGTTTGCTATTTATATACAAAGCGTGGAGGGGTTGAATTCGGGACCACCAAGCACAAGGATAACTTGTATGTACCTTCGAACTACAAGTCCACAAGCTAACCACAAGGCCACGCTCGCCTCCTTGGCTGGCTAGTTGGCTAAGGCTAACCAGTGACTAAGTCATTACATGGGGATGTATCTTAACAATCTCTTAGTCTGTTTATCTGTGACTTTTCTTTAAAGCTAGCAAATCTGAAATCTGACTCAATTTGATTGTATTTAAAATACTTTATCCAGCATACGGCCCCCGCACAATTTCATCCCTTTTAATTTTCCTAAGACATTGTGAGTGTTTTTTCTTTTTTTGACAGATGCAAATGTTTTCCAGAACGGTGCTAAAGATAAGTTCTGGGTAGCCAGTCAAAACCACTGTTGCTTACTGTTTTGATATCTTTTATTCTTACAGTTTGTGCTCTTGTTTGAGGGACAATATGTAGATTTTAATACCACATGGCTTGAAGGAGATTTAGTTTCCAATTGTGGTAAGTTAGATATAAAAACTTGAATTAATTTGAGCATTCGAGCCTAGTGGCCCATCAGGCCGGAGCTTATCCCGGTTTCCGTAGTATAAAGCGACTAGGGGTATTTCTACTCCCCCCTGGATGGAATGCTAGTCTATCGCAGGGTTACCCCTAGCAGTAAATTCGCATGTGCCCATTTATACACCTGGGTGGAGAGAAGCACTATGAGAGTAAAATGCCTTGCCTAAGAACATAACGCAGTGCCCCGGTTACGGCTAGAACCTGTCCCGTTCGATCCGGAGTCCAGCGCAGTAACAATTAGGCCACCGCGCCTCCCTGTGTTGCTATGTGCAATGTGTTAATTTCCATTTTCCCCTCTCTAAACCACAGGTTTCCCAAACACGCAATGTCTTATAGAGCGCTCAAATTCTCAACGGCCTAAATTGTAACACAACACCGCGCACTTCACGTAGTCAAGTCTCACTCGACAGGCTTTGATGCATTTGATTCTCGAATCGTGAGTTCACTCTGGGACGCCTGTGTCCAAACCTGCCTCCGTCTAGACAGTGTGTATTGATCCAGGGGAAAACTGCCCTTTAAAGCGAGCCCGAGTCATAATGCCTTCAACGTTTTCTGTCTTATGAATGTTTGAAAGCAATAAGCCACAAAGCAAACAAATTTGTAATAATGTGAACATAAAATACCACAAAATGCACTGCAAAGAAAAGAAAGGGGTCAATGGCTCTTGTTCACATACTGGCTACCTACATGATCACCGGCGCGAGGGAAAATCACACCCTCTGCCTTATCTCGACACCGCGAGTGAACTCTTCAGCTCTTACCCCATGTAATAACAAATCAAAACCGATAATCAATGCCTTATCTTTTAACAGGTTTGCCACAAAGTCCATCATTTGATCTTTATTTCACCAATAGTGGTACAAGTGACTATGTCATTCACCATGGCCTCCAAATAACCGATGCATTTACCACGTGCTTCCGAGTGCGAACGACAGACAGAACAGGCGGGGACAAGACGGTCGTGAGTTACGGCATAAGCTCAAACTTCAATGAAATTCTCATCAACAGGATGTCTCAAATTTATTTATGGATCAACGACAAACTAGTGTAAGAGTTAAATATTTCTACGACCTATGATAAGTAGTAATAAAACTTCTTGTGGATTGGACACATTTTTCCGATTTTTTTAGTTTGTTTTAATGATTTAAGAAACTCGGCGAATTGGCATCTTTATATCATGGGACGTTTAAAATAAGGGACGTACATATACCTGTACCAAATATTGCATAAGACAACTGATAATAATTATCCTTATTTAGTCAGATAGTAATATGTCTTATAGTGTCAAAGGGGATGGAAAAGCAACTCTTAAGAAGGAATGGAGGGTGATGTGACAGCTGTTTAATTTGCAACCAAAAGAGGCATGGACTGCACATTTATATTAGGATATGAATGATACACTTAGCTTTAAATCATACCAAAACAACGTCACTTACAGTGTTAACTTAACGTTTTTCGTTTTCAGAGATACGGGAGTCTCCGCAAATGACGGCCACTGGCATCACATATGTGCTTCTTGGGAAAACAAAGCTGGCTCGTGGAAGCTCTATAAAGATGGCGTCTCGCGGTCAAGTGGGTATGGATTGAAGACCGGTCACGTGATAAAGACAGATGGAATCCTTATCATCGGGCAGGAGCAAGATTCCTTCGGAGGAGGATTTGACGCGACCCAAAACTACGTTGGAGAGCTCACTGATCTTAACATGTGGAACAGAGTCCTCAACGCAACTGAAATATCCAACCTGTCCAAGTCGTGTCACGGGGGGAGGGGTAATGTCAAAAAATGGTCTGATTTTAAAGTTGGAATACGAGGTGATGTCAGAGTGATTACTCCATCGGCTTGCGAGATATGAGCTATCACCTGAAATCTTTTGTTACTAAAGTTTGCTTGTAAGCACGAATCATGATTGTCTGTAGATGTTAGGTTGTTCTGGAGAGCAATAAATTTTAAAGCAGTTTCAAATTTGCGTTGTCATGCATTTTTCAGAGCTTTAATCCCTATATGGCACTGAAAGGGTACTCATCTCCCCCTGTGAGTATGTTTTTTCCATAACAGGAAACATATCAGGAAACCATTCACAGAATAACTCTAACCACAAGGCAGTAGAGTAAATGAGTAGTCTCTATATTCTCTTCCGAAAAAGACAATTTCAAAAGCCGCTTTCCATTCAGGAAAAACAAACGGAAATTTCGCTGTGAATAAACGGGAATTTCTCAACGGGAAAATGTAGTTCCATTTTGTCGCAAATTTCGCCTGTGTTGAAGTGCGCAAAACATATGTTTCTGATCAGCCCACGAGGTAATTAAGTTCCTAACATCATGATCCTGCCAAGTCTGCAGCTTATAAGATATCATATTTTCCGGCTAATAGGGCGAGGGGAATCGACTGGAAAGTAAAGATTCTAAAGAAAACAAAGCAAATTGAAACCATTTTGCGCACGAAAAAGCATCGAGATCAGAGGAAAACCGCAAGCACCTCATTTAAAAAAAAATGAGCATTTCAAAAAGTGTGCACCTTCCAATCAAATTACTGACCATTTTCATAAGAAGAGCAGTCGTGTTTCAGTAGATGCTCCATGGAGTGAACACTGGTAGATCATGGCGGTGAAAATTTGATTGCCGTGGGCCTGGAACTGGTAAAGAGGTGCAATTGGAACGCGTGAAGCCAGTCGGGACGTTCCAACCGGAATAACGGGACTATATGCCTTTTGTTTAACCAGTTCCACTTCTTCCGGGAATTTTCCAGTCGGGCGAACCGAAAAAAACGTTTTCCATTTACCCCTGAAACGGAATTTTCGGAGTTTTTTTACCAAATGGCAAGTGCCGAAAATGTCATATGACTGTCTCTATAAGGAGGGACCTGAAGGGGTGAAGCAAAAACCGAAGTTTGCCTCTTTTTACTGGGAAAATGAGATTTGGGTCACTGGGACTAGGTATCCCAAGCAAAATATGTGGATGGGACAGAGCTCAGCCTTAGCAATGCACTTAGTTTGGGTAAGCGGGCGAGAAGCACAAAATATGTGAATGGAACTGAAGCTTGGGTAAGAATATACTGGAAAATGAGATTTGAGACAAATTTGGAGACTGTGCAAAGAATAGCGGTAATATTTTAAAGGAACAATTCTGTCCCGCTTCCTTGCTACATCGCGTCTTGGGACATTCCTCCCGCCTTCTGAATAGCCCACTCGCGCGTTGCCCCATAGAGAACCTGCGTGATTCGCGACTTCGCCACTCGCGCGTTGCCCCCATAGAGAGCCTCCTGGCAGGCTACCTTCTGAACGGGTGTTGTGGGCGGGCGTAGGCTGACGTATAAGGATCCACCTAAATAGATTTTGCACAAGTCCGACTAGTCGAGGCTTGCCCGTTATCATGTGGAACTGCTGTAAGCGTAAACCAAAGATGTGAACCCACAACTAAAAGATTGCAGAGACAGTCATTCTAACCATTAAACCCAAACCCAGCAAAATCCTTAATAATATAGATCATGCTTCATTATTTTGTGGTCCATTTTGATTGCCGAGAAGTTGACAGCAGAAACAGGAGTGAAATATGAGCCGTCTACACGCGAAGTATGAAGTGAGCAGAAAAATGTCTATTGACATTTGTTTTTTCTTTATTGAGCTTTCAACAACAAATTTCTGACAAGGTAGTTGCAAATCGGAAAGAAGTTTGAGAATCAAGTGAAGTTTATTTTCACTTAATAAATGGATCAATAAACCGCTTTACTTATGTCTCCTTCCACTACAGAAAGGAAAGGTTTGGGAGTTATAAATTAAAATTATATTCTTTACCCCTTTATCTGTAATCGTTATTGATGAAACGTAACTTCGAATATTGCGGATCAACCAGGGACAAACGTCACTACAAGTTAAACCCAAAATCCGTTCTATTTTTGGTCCAGGAGGTAACACAGGAACTTAACAGACAATACACAAGGACGTGGATTGAATTTATATTTTGTGTTAACCCAAGCAATAAAAAAATTGGAAAGACAGACAACCCAAACATTAAACCCGACATAACATTCAAAAATATAATTTTTTTTATTATTATTATTTTTTTTGTTTGGTGAAGAAGGTTCAAGAAGCTGCGTGCGAAAGAGGAAGCAAACATGAGTCGTCTGCACGCGTGCTATGAAGTGGGCAGAAAAATAAACAACACATTATGGTTTTGATTGGTTCACACCGCTCGTGATGACATGTCTATTATTGGTCAGAGAGTATATAACCCCAGTCTGACAGCACGGAAACAGGACAACAGTCGTGCTCAAGATGATGACAAGAGTGGTCTTTCCGATTTTTTCGTTGCTTGTTCTCTTTCACGCTGGAGGCGCAGCTGGTGACACCAACAAGTCTCCATCCGCATGCCACTGCAGTCCAGTAATAAACATTGGTAAGAATGGCCACGGCCAGTGCGACTTGTGTGAAGGAAACAACCAGGTGTTAAAAGAGGTGAACGACTTGAAGAAAGAACTGTCTACGATGAAGAATCAAATCAGCCAGATAAAGCCGGGTAAGTAATCAGCCACTTAACGATAAATCAATCGCATTCAATCGAAAAGACGATGCTACCGCCACTAATTTTATTAGACATAATTCATTTAGATGTTTTCGGAAACCAGCCCTGTAAACAGTCGTCTCCTATTTTATTACTGTACATTACTTTTTTCAATATAAAAGAACGTCAAATTTTGGGGCTAAGGCTGAGCGTTCTTATTTTTTTTGTCATGGTTTAAGGCTGAAATTGTTTAAACAGCTTTGTTCGCCGAACGTGGTGTATCAAGTTGTTCTTGACATGCTTGCGCGGCCTGCTGTGATCTTGTGCAGCGGACAAGACCATAATTTTGAATTTATTTAAAATGCTCATTTAAGAAAAAATTAAAACAAATAGGTAAAATGAAGACGTTCTTTTCACTGCTCAAAATTTTAAATATCCCGAGCCCCCTTAATTTTTAACCTAAATTCTTAATACTTATGTTTGATTTCATTCTGTAAAAACAGTCGCCTGTAACCTTTATCTAACACGTATTCTTTTGTTACAGTCAAACATCATTTGAGCAGCAGTGAAAATTTAGGAAGAAAACTATCTTGACAATATTTGCATGGTCGAAAAAAAATATGCAAATTTTTCTCGCGCAACATAAACTGAGATTTTGGTATCATTAGAACTTTCTCCCCTTTAATACTGTAGCGAGCTACCTTAACACGCCGCTTTCATTACAACACTCTGACAGCAACAGCTTCCATTAAAAGATAAAATAGTTAATTAAAGCAACTTTATTTTTATATGGTTTTTGTTTTATCATCAAGGAGGAAATCATGATGAGAATTGTCCAGTTGAATTACCCAACGAGAGCAACGGTACATGTGCCTTTAGTGACCACTACAGCAAAATCACGTGCATGGCACCGCCAGACAGTCCTTATGGTAATATGGTTTTGGCTGTACAGGTGCATGGATGCCAAAAACCACTGAGAGTCACATTTTCCTTGGAGGCACATCAGTCTCCCATGAAATGGTCTCATACATTTGAAGATGGCGATAAAGTGCCCATGCCGACACCTACAGGTCCTGTCAACAACATGGAAGCCTCCGTAAAGGCTGAACTGGAGAAAAATGGCAACAAAGTCCACTTCAAGGTAGACTACTGTACATATATAATATAAATAAATCACTTTAAGTGTCAATGTATTTAGCACTGGTATTCTAATTTAAAAAAATTGTTATGTGATATGAGTTTTACCTTGCATACGGCTCCCGCACAACTTCACCCCTTTTAATTTTCCTAAGACATTGTGAGTGTTTTTTTGACAGATGCAAATGTTTCCCGGGACGGTGCTAAGGATAAGTTCTGGGTAGCCAGTCAAAACCATTGTTGCTTACTGTTTTGATATCTTTTATTCTTACAGTTTGTGCTCTTGTTTGAGGGACAATATGTAGATTTTAATACCACATGGCTTGAAGGAGATTTAGTTTCCAATTGTGGTAAGTTAGATATAAAAACTTGAATTAAGTTGAGCAAGACAGTGAGAATTATTAGTGTTGCTATGTCTGCATACGAAACTAGTGGTGTCCAACGCACTAACCATTAGGCCACCGCGCCTCCCGGTGTTGCTATGTGCTTTGTGTTAATTCCCATTTTTCTCTCTAAACTACAGGCTTCCCAAACTCACATTGTCTTATAGAGGGCTCAAATTCTCAACGGCCTAAATTGTAACACAACACCGCGCACTTCACGTAGTCAAGTCCCACTCGACACGCTTTGATACATTTGATTGATTTCTCGAGTCGTGAGTTTGGGACACCTGTGTCCAAACCTGCCTCCGTCTTGACAGTGTGCATTGATCCAAGGGAAAGCTGCTCAAACCAGTGTCCTTTAATATATTGTCACACGGTTTTATTAACCGGTCGCCTGGAGCGAGGCCGGGTCATAATGCATTCAACGTTTTTTGTCTTATAAATGTTTGAAAGCAATAAGCCACAAAGCAAACAAATTTGTAATAATGTGAACATAAAATACCACAAAATGTACTGCAATGAAAAGAAAGTTCACACAGTGGCTACCTACATGATCAACGGCGTGAGGGAAAATCACACCCTCTGCCTTCTCTCGACACGGCGAGTGAACTCTTCAGCTCTCACCTCATGTAATAACAAATCAAAACCGATAATCAATTCCTTATCTTTTAACAGGTTTGCCACAAAGTCCATCATTTGATCTTTATTTCACCAATAGTGGTACAAGTGACTATGTCATTCACCATGGCCTCCAAATAACCGATGCATTTACCACGTGCTTCCGAGTGCGAACGACGGACAGAACAGGAGGGGACAAGACGGTCGTGAGTTACAGTATAAGCTCAAGCTTCAATGAAATTGTCATCAACAGGATGTCTCAAATTTATTTATGGATCAACGACAAACTAGTGTAAGAGTTAAATATTTCTACGACCTAGGATCAGTAGTAATATAACTTCTTGTGGATTGGACTCATTTTTCCCTTTTTTTCAGTCTACTTTAATGATTAAGAAACTCTGCGAATTGGCATCTTTATCTCCTTGGACGTTTAAAATAAGGGACATACATGAAGTTGTATCAAGTATTGCAAAGACAACTGATATTAATGATCCTGATAGTAACAGGTCTTATCATGTCAAAGGGTAGGAAAAAGCAATTCTTTCAAGAAGGAATAGAGGGTGATGTAACCGCTGTTTAGTTAATTTGGAATCAAAAGAGGCATGGATTTCAAATTTATATCAGGATTGAATGATATACTTAGTTTTAAATCATACCAAAACAACGTCACTTACAGTGTTAGCTTATCTAAATTGAGTTATTAATATACTGAAAACAGTAAATATTCTTTTATCCTTCAATCAAACTGGGTGATTGCTTTTACATGAAACTCAGAATTAAGTTATCTTGATTTATGCCGCACGTATTTTCTTTTCAGAGATACGGGAGTCTCTGCAAATGACGGTCACTGGCATCACATATGTGCTTCTTGGGAAAACAAAGCTGGCTCGTGGAAGCTCTATAAAGATGGCGTCTCGGGAGCAAGTGGGTATGGACTGAAGACTGGTCACGTGATTAAGACAGATGGAATCCTTATCATCGGGCAGAATCAAGATTCCCCTAAAGGAGGATTTGGCGCAGCCCCAAACTACGTTGGAGAGCTCACTGATCTTAACATGTGGAACAGAGTCCTCAATGCAACTGAAATATCCAACCTGTCCAAGTCGTGTCACGGGGGGAGGGGTAATGTCAAAAAATGGTCTGATTTTAAAGTTGGAATACGAGGTGATGTAAGAGTGATTTCTCCATCGGCTTGCGAGATATGAACTATCGCCTGAATTTTTTTTTCCAAAAGTTTGCTTGTAAGCACGAATCATGATTGTCTGTAGATGTTAGGTTGTTCTGGAAAGCAATAAATTTTAAAGCAGTTTCAAATTTGCGTTGTCATGCATTTTTTTTAAGGGCTTTAAACCCTATATGGCACTGATAGGGTACTCATCGCCCTATTAGAGTGTGTTGTTCCATAACAGAAAACATCTCACAGAAAAACATTCACTATTTTCTCTGCCAAAAAAAAGACAATTCCAAATGTCATAAGACTGTCTCTAAAAGGAGGGGCCTTGGAAGCGTAAAAAATGAACCGAAGTTTGCCTCTTTTTACTTGGAAAAGGCGATTTGGGTTACTGGGACAAGGAATCACAAACAAAATATGTGAATGGGACCGAAACCTATGTAAGAATATGCTGGAAAATGAGCAAAATGTGGACTGGGAAATGGGATTATACCCCTTCTTCAAGACCCTCTATTAGCTACCACGTGACATGTAAGTTGGTGTACTCAATTTTCAAGAATAATGTCTCGAAATAACCCTGTGATCCATAACAAAACTTTACTCCTCTATGCCTGACAACGAAGAGCTATTATACTTAGAAACTAAATCCCGCTAGGTTTTTACAACCTGACACTCGATCTCTCTCTCACAAATTATCCTAAAGTTACAAAAGTAAACTTACTGAAAGTGGCTTTAACATTTCACTGTTGTTACTAAATCCGGAAATAAATTACCCTACGACCTCAAGTATACACCTAATTGCAATATAAACATTGTCATAAAAGAAATGGAAAATGAAAAAAGGTTAATGTGAATTAATCAGGCAAACAAACTAGGTTTTCGGCCGTGTAATAATTCTCAAAGTAGTTATTATTACATTGTAATAATAGGATTTGACTTTTCTTTCTCATACTTGTATAATTCTACGCATGTAAACATGTATTCCCTCAAGGTTGCAAGCGATTAATAAGGATTTAATTTAAGTGGTGGCGAATGGCCTTTCAAAAATGTTGAGTCTCGGCAAATTTACGCCGAGTCTCGGAATCTCGGCGCTTAAAAATAGTGTCTCGGAATCTCGGATTTCTGGAAATATGACGGTCTCGGAGTCTCGGATTTTGAAAATTTGGATCTCAAAATCTCGCCAATGGGACTTTTTATCCGCAATGGTGGGGGAGGGAGCCTTGCGTGACGAGCCCAAACAACGGCTGCGAAGGAGACTAATCCGAAACGAGAAATTAAGAAATTTACCCCTGCCAGAATCTGCATTTACAATTGTTATGTAAAATATATATAGGAAACCGTGATTTCCACTTTATAGAGGAAATCATGTCATGATAATAGTACGTGGGTACCCAACGACAATCGTTTGAGAATTGAACTGTTTCTCGTATTTTCTGATCAAGTGCGTCTCGGGCTCAGATTTTTGTAGCGCTAAGTCTTGGGCTCGGATTTTTAAACTAGGGTCTCGGCGTCTCGGCAAGGCTCGGATTTTACCATTCGCCACCCCTAATTTATCATTTTTCGTTCAGTTCTATATGACAACGTTACTGCAAATAGATGTAATAACAGAATTACGACACTTTGAAAAGTAGTTCATGTACCAAAATGGTCCAAAGCAGATATCCTTCTGTCTGAGGTCTGCTTTCTTTTAGATGATCCTTTTATTCCAAAGCTGTAAACGTCCAGTAAAACGGGAAAGAAAACGGATGTTCAAAAGTGATCAAGACAAACCTGAAAAGTTCAAACTTTCGTGCGCGCGAGTTCAGAGCGAGTACTAGTGTTAATAACACGTCTTTTGTAATATTTAGAAAGTTGAGGCTGAAATTAGGAAAATTAGGAAAATTAATGACTGGCTCAAAAGGAAACAATAATAATAATAATAATAATTAACATTTATATCGCGCAAATTTCATGTGAATATGATCAAATGCGCGTTACAAAATGTAAATTAAAAGATATGCTATAAATAGTAAGATTAATTTAAAACTAATTATTTACAATAACTATATACATTGGGCTAAGGTAAAAAGCTTAAAAATTAAAATATTAAAAACAATGGGTCTAGTAAAAGTGTATATAAAACATCAAGAGCTATTCAAACGCTTTTCTAAATAAAAATGTCTTCAGTTTGGACTTAAAATTGTTAAAATTGACCTCCTCTCTTAATGTACACGGTAATTTGTTCCAGTGTAATGGTGCAGCTGCAGTAAATGCCCTGTCACCAAGTGTCTTCTTCGTTTTCGTGGATGGTGGAACTAATAAAACTTGAGAATTAGATCGAAGGCCATACAGGGAGGGATTTTTAACACGAATAAGATTACAAATATAGTCCGGTGCTTGGCCATGTATGGCCTTAAAAGTAATTGTTAAAATCTAAAAACAATTCTAAATCTGACAGGTAACCAATGTAAAGAATATAATACAGGAGTAATGTGACTAAAACGCGGGGTCGAGCAAATTAGCCTAGCAGCTGCGTTTTGCACACGTTGTAGCTTATTAATATGAGTGGTCGGTAAGCCATGGAGAAGACTGTTGCAGTAATCAATGCGTCCGATTATGAAGGCATGCACTAGCACCTTGGTAGACTCAACCGTAAGAAACTTCCTAATACGTCTAATGTTATGCAGATGATAAAAAGCAGCTTTACATGTCTTCGTAATGTGTGTCACTAGACTAAGGTTGGTATCAAACCAGGTTCCAAGGTTTCTTGCAACAGCAACAGGGGCAACACTCACATCACCCACCGATAACCTCTCAATGCCCACCTTGCTAAGCTGTTGTCGTGTACCAATTATTAAGAATTCGGTTTTGTCGTCATTTAGCTTTAACTTGTCCGTAATCATCCACGCTCTGATTGCCTTTATGCAGAGTTCCATTGCTTCGATTGCATCAGATTGACTTGATGTGGTGTCGGGCTTGAAGGACAAGTAAAGTTGCGTGTCATCTGCATACGCATGTGCAACAGGTAGATGATCCTTTATCACCTCAAATAGCTTGCTAGAATAGATCGTAAATAGCAGAGGACCCAGACATGAGCCTTGAGGAACCCCATATGGCAGCTTGGAACTTTCAGAGAGATAGCCTTCTAAAAGGACGCGTTGCGATCGGTCAGAAAGGTAAGATTTAAACCACTTCAGAGCCGTTCCTGTGATACCAAAACTCGACTGTAGACGATGAAGTAAGATTTTGTGGTCCACCGTGTCGAAGGCCGCACTGAGATCTAGAAGAACTAGAAGTGTCACGTGCTGGCGGTTCATATTCATAAGTATATCATTCTGGACTTTTAGGAGCGCAGTCTCGGTACTATGGCATTTACGGTATGCAGACTGGAGTACAGGATACAGGCCAAGGTCCATCATGTGGTTGTACGTCTGGTCAAATACAGCGCGTTCTGTCAATTTTGATAGGAACTGAAGATTACTCACAGGTCGTAGGTTTTTAAACACCAAATCAAGGCTAGCCTTCTTTAGAAGGGGGTTGACAAGAGCTTCTTTCCATTCACCAGGAAAGTAACCTGAGGACAGCGATGAGTTAACTATGCGCGTGATGATGGGGAGTAGCACATCGTGACAACCGACGACCAGTGATGTTGGCATGGGGTCCGTTAGACAAGACTTCTTAGCTGACTTCTGGATTAAAGCCCATACATCATTCTCAGTAACAGGGTGGAAAGCACTTAAAGATAAACATGTTGGAACGACATCTACTTCAGGTGGAATGGGCACTCCATCATCCACAACAGTGGCATCGATGTCCGAACGAATTCTGGTGATCTTACGAACGAAAAAGCCGTTGATGTCATTGGCTAGGGCCGTTTTATCATGGTAGTCAGGAAAAGATAATTCATCCTTTCTGGCAAGGAGTTTCTTGGTAGCTCTAAATAGCCTTCCTTGATCGGCACTGTTCTCATCGATAAAGTTGGTATAAAACACCTGTCTAGCTTGATTCATAAGATGAGTCACGTGATTTTTCTTAGACTTAAAGATAATCAGGTCTGACAGCAATTTAGTTTTTCTCCACGTTCGCTCAGCTTTCCGACGTATTCGTTTAGCGGCATCTATGTCAGAGACTGGAAAGAAAAAAAAAGAAAAACATTTGCCACGACTAAATTTTCATACGGCTGTCTAATATCTGTTGACGTCCAATGCCTTGAAAGCATTTTAGAACTGGACTAGTTTTTTGCAACAGCACCTCGTTTTCAAACGCAGGCTATATACTTAAGGACAACATTTTCCGAAGACAAAACAGGAAAATTCACCTCAAGCCATACATAAGGAAGCTCTTTAAAAATGTATTATTGTGACACAGTGTGTGACAGCGTGACAGAAACTGAGAAGCAAAGATAAATGCGTGACTCAGGTCTATTCGAAAATAATTGTAATATAATGACCTTTATCTCTGCTGTTTTCAATTTCAAGCTGGAGGCATAGTTTACTGTACCAAGCTCCCAAGCTTCACTTGAGAAGGTACGATGCCATATTTTTACTTCCAGTCTCGGAGTCCGAGTCAATTAGTTAATGTGGCCCTTTATAGTTTGCACATCTGTGCATAAAACGAGAGTGTGTTTAGTAATCAGTTCCGATTCCACTTAATCGTTTCTAAAAGCGAACTACGAAATTTACGTTTTAGAACTTTGAATTTGCGTATTGTTGGGAATTATAGTACTCTCGGCTTACGCTCTTGGAGCTCTTAAAACTTATTATAATCATTCATTGAGTTAAAACAAAGGAAATTGTGTTAAACCTGTGGAGGTAGTTTGAAATCGTGTCGAGCGATCCGGTCTCGAACCCTGGCTGGGGTCATTGTGTAGTGTTCTTGAGCGAGGCACTTTGAAATGCCTTAAAACTCTCACAGTTCCCCTATCCACCCAGGAGAGTATGTTTTTACAGGCGATCTGTCAGGGCAACCCAACAAAACGCTGATAATAGTCTGTAATGGACTAGTATCTCATCCGGGGGTGGAGGAAGGGGGTGGCAATCTTCCCAGTCGCTTCACCCGACTAGCTGGGATGATCACCGGCATAGGATCTCGAGCCATTCAGCCAAAGGGCGACTTTAGTTTAGGGTAGCGGAGTCGTCCACTTCTCAACTGGAGAGGAGTAGGGCTCCGCTTACTACTTTTTGACGAGGTTGAGGTGTGCCCTCCCCACGTCCCTCTCCTCACGCCCCCTCCCCCTCCCCCAGCGGTTCTCCATTTTCTAACCTATTTCAGGCCAAAATACCTTATTTTCTATACCCGTTTTCAGACCTGATCAGTGAAATTGAGGGGGACATTGGGGGAGCTGAATGCCGAAAAACCGAAACAAAAATTCGGCAAATACCGCAATAGAATTATCAGTCTGCATTTGGTTGTAAAAACAATAACATTATAGATTAATTGGAACCATTACGTTACATTTTAGCTCATGTGTAAAAAAAGACTGTTTCCGTTTGTTTTTGTAGCGACCCAAAACCCGAATACAGGCAGAAAACCGTGAAGAATAGGTTTTTGCACCGATCTTCGTCGACCAAAATGCAAAGAATACGCATCCCATGAGTTTGAAGAATACCGCAATACCGCAGTTCATGATCAAGAATATCGAAATAACGCATGAAAAACTGATCAATACCGCAATACCAGAAACCCCAATGTCCCCCGCCAAATCCATACACATTTTTAGGCCTGGCCATTTGCGAACCTTAAGAACATAGGTGAGTATATAATTATATTGAGTAGTAGAACACCCCAGCCCCATCCCCGGGTACAGTTCACAAACCACTTACGCGAAAGGCTTTACCTATTAAATCTGATGTTTCAGACTCTCTGCCGCAGACCACATCATAAAGACTGAAATTGGAGACAAACACAAATGCACTTTAATGAGACATCTCCATATTAAACATTTCAAGTTGAAGACAAAAACTTAAATTACCCAATGGACAACTTGTGGATTATATGCGTTCTTACTTGAAAATCCTTTATTCATTTTCAATGTTTTTCCAATTTCCGAAAACTATCGTTGTGTTTTCGAGTGCAACTCTCCATAAACCTTTGATCGATTCGTGAGCGGAGCGCATATTCTTGGGAGATTGGAGATTTCTGAGCCGGATAAAGGTGAAATCTATAAATCTTTGCAAAAACGAATATAACTACTTCCAGTCGGAAATCAAACGTGGTCCTCTCCAAGGCATTTCTCCGATTGGGTTCTTCGGATTTCCTCCCTCATTAGAAATCAACATTTACCATGAACGCCAGCTCCTGGGGTTGTAGCTTTCTCCTCAACAACATTTCAACAATGTATCTTTTCAGGACAACTTAAAAAGGCAGTTTCCTCTTCAGCACTGTTTCATCGTCATCAAGTCATGCGCATTATCCTCCTTTTGCTGCTAGCGGGGTTCCTAGCCATCAGTGGTCTTATTTGTCTCATCACAGGGATCGTTATTCTGGCAGGTCACACTTCATGTGAGGAGGCCACCCCTCACGCTGACTCAAACACATTGGATAGATGTTTGTATTCGGACGAGGCTGTCCGTGGTGGCTTGGACACGTTTCTTCAGAAAGTACAAGATAGCTATTACAGGCTTCACCCAAATAAAATCGCTTACAAGCCCGGGGTATCACCGTCTGAAATACGGGAAAAATATCGCTCTTATGACCCGTCCCCAAACAACATCAAGCTTATCACTGATGAAGCGTGGGCACTACTCGATGAAATAAACGCAACGAAATTGGAGGTACATAAATTGAAGCCACGGGAGAAAAAGGCCCTGGCACAAGTGAAGCATTATTTGCAGCATGTTTTTGGAACCGCGTATGATGTCAATTATTACGCGGGTGACTTTCTTTTGGGTCCCAATCTGTGGTGTTGGCAGCCTTTGTGTGATACTCCATACGAAATCAAGAATAGCCTGTATCACTTCAAGCCAAACACTACAAAAGACTTGGAAAACCTACAAAGGAAACTAGCAGAGATTAAGAATACGTTTGTTCAATATAAGAAGAACATGGAATACGGTGTTTTGGTTGGAATGGTGCGCGCTATTGAAGAATGCAAAGCTGGGATCAACGGATTGACGGCGTCTTTCCATCAGATATCGATCAAAGGGGCCAAGGGTAAGCCCGAATCTATTTTTCTTTTAATTCATGCCTTAACCAAGAAAATTACTCATTTTGTTTGCAACTTCATGACTCTATAAATCTCATTTATTATCTTTCAAAGGAATCCTGGAAGAACATTTTGTCAAACATCTTCTGCAACCAGAATTTCTTGAGGTTCTTAAGGACAATGCTGAGGAGAGCAAGTTATGGAAAAAGAAATACGGGAAGTCTGTGAACGAGTCGTTGAGAGAGTCTCTCGTTAAAAACGTCGGAGAACCAATCCACTATTTATTCAAGTGAGCAGTTGCATCTAGGCCGAATACCGTAAAATTCCGGTTATAAGCCCCCCCGCTTATAAGCTCCCCCGGTTATAGACCCATCTACCTGGAAACAATAAAATACATCCGGTTATAAGGCCCCCCCCCCCCCCCCCCCGGATATAAGCCCTCCTCTGCTGGATGATAGTACTGAACAGGGCTAAATGTTGCTTTATTACTTAAAAACGTATTTCGAACAACACTGCCGTGGCTCGTTTCGAAACGTTTTTTCTATTCCGCTTATAAGCTCCCCCGGATATAAGCCCCTCCGCTTATAAGCCCACCCAAAACCCCTTACCTACTTACGAAGTTGTATAAGCCCACGGCTTATAACCGGAATTTACGGTATATGCCTTATTTATCTACTAAGATTCCTTGTTCGACTACATTTAAAGACCAACCCCATCTTCCATTTTTCCAAGAACAGTCACCCCAAGACAAATGCAGAGGAGGAAAGCCATCATTTTTAAGGCAATAATATCTGAGCCCTTCCCAGGGGTTTCAGGGAACATGACTATTAACTATTTTGGGAACATGGGAACATAAGGAAAATATGACTGAAAACACGGAAACAAAAGCATACTTTAGGGAACAGGGAACACCAAAATCGAAGAAATACTTTTAGGAGACACGGGAACACAAGGGAAATTTCATCGGGAACAAGGGGACATACACCCCCCCCCCCCCCTCCCGATCAAATACGCCCATATATTTGAACATGTGCAGCTGATTGATAACATGAAATATCCGCACTTGTTTAATCGAGCCAACAGCCCTCCAGAGACGTGAAAAGCTACTGTCACTTATTATTCAACGAATTGTCACGATATCCATACATGGTCATAACGTTCTTGTTATCTGTCATCCGTACGTAACGAACACGCTTCTCGCAAAGTGCTGCACAACCACAGTTTATCAAGCTGTTAACAATTTGTTGACTACAGAAACAATTATCCAAATCAATCTTGCAAAATATCGTCGTGACTTTAGCCAACTCGGCTTACGTTACGGCCTCGGCAAGATCCAGGCGATATCGCAAGTTGAGTTTTAATTAATGAAAAGACTTTCCTGATGGGTAATTCATGCTTTTCTTCATTTCCCAGGGAGTTATAATGACTATTAGTAATATAACAATAATAATAATTATAATAATAATATGATGATGATGATTACAACAATTCATCTTCTAATTTTCCTGTCTTAGATATCTTAGAAAAGATCACATGCGGCATTGCGTCCTGAGTAATGTGTCCAGCGGTCTCGCCACACTTCCTCTCCCCTACGTGTATGTCAACAACACCGCTGACAAGTCAAGACCGACTAACAAGTCTTTACCAACAGGAGAAATATTGAATGGAAAGGAGTCTTATAAACAGATCGTGTCTTATTTCACAACAAACACCATGACCCCGGATGAAATATATGAACTAGGTTTAAAGATGTTAAATCAACTGTATCCACAGGTGAGTAGTGTGAGTAACAACGGATAATATTCATCCAGTTTATCTTGCTTTTATCTTAGGTTGAATTCCTTTGTGTGCCATGAACTAAACCCTACCCACAAATGGCTTTATATCTAATTCTTTCAATAACAAAAAGCGTCGTTTCCCAATGCAAGCGCTATACTCGGTCTTCTGTCATCTAAATGGAACGAATATAATTGAAACGAATTATACCAACACGATCTATATAAAAATATCAAAAATCCGTATGGAGATCTAGAATTTTTAATTGACCAACAAGATAATAGAAGCTGATAATCATTGAATTGTTGTTTGAGTATTGTCACACGTTATTTCTCATCAAGACTTGGGGTGCTTACCATTTGTCGGAGGAGACCGGCTGGGATGATCATACAATAAGGATAAGGGATCGATTTTCCAAAATCACAAACAAACACATGAGAACGGGATGGCGCTTACCATTTGCTATTCGGTTTTCTGTTATTAGAGAGGTTAAGCATGACGTTTACGGCAAACGGCAAACGGCAAAAATAATTCTGATTTTGCTCACTTTTTCTTTAGCACTTAAATAAAGCCAGTCGAAAAATAGGAAAAAAAATCCCTTAATCACGGTAAATGCAAACAATTTCCCTAAATTGTACAAACGGCTAAAATCAGACACCAAAAGTTCGATTTTTGCCGTTTGCCGTTTGCCGTAAACGTCATGCTTAACCTCTCTATTGTTTCCCGTTCACGGGAGACTGGAACTTGGAAACCGTCGTAAGGAAATTTCTGACGTTCCCTTCCGAACGACAAAGAGGAGTACCTCTGGAGGAAGTCCACAACTTCCGAACGGATTTTCCGAAAAATTAATGTTCCACAGTTTGACTTTCAACCGAAATTTCCGGATTTTTTGACTAAATGGTAAGCACCTTTTTTCCATTGATGTGCTTTCGCAAACAGGTCCTAGAAATAGCAAGGTTGGTGACACAAAAAGCAGATAATGACACAGCTAAAGAGAAGTTCATCAGGAGAATGAACTATTCTAATATGTACTTCATCGAGGAGGACATTCCAAAGAACGAGTCAGACGCGAACGCTCATGTGATGTGCGGTAATGAGGAAGGGGCAAAGAAATATTGTCCCACGAGATGGCGTGCGATGCAAAACTGGTTTGATGAAGCCCACATGGTTAGTGAAAAAAATCCACTTACCTCATTACTATTTTTAAATGCCTTCTCATGCGTTACTGACTGGTGTAATCTCTCATTCAACATACCTGCAAATACAAAATGGCTATATCAAACTCCCCTACACCCTACCCCCCAAAATACCAAATATTGCACGTTTAGAGGCTATACCAGGCAAGGCAATATATTGCGTTCAAACTGCAATTGTGCTATCTTATACCGTTTACCGTTTTGGTGATCTGTTTAGTTCCTTTGTATGGTTATAAACCTTCCCTATAAGTAACAGGTACACATGCGCATTGTCGTGTTATATGGTGTTAAATTTGCCTCTATTTTCCTTGTGTCAGGTTTTTAGTTTACTGGATCCCAAGACAATTAACATGTTCCATTTCAATGGTGTGAAACATACAACGCCTAACTGTCCTATAGAAATGGCTCTGGACTTCAATCCGTCTGGAGGAGCCAGCTACTGGGGAGGTGACAAAGATTGTACAAGCAACGCTCAGTACTATGTGCCTTTCTTTTCGGGAAGGCCTGGGCCCAAGTACGAGGAGTGGAGCACGAACGCGCACGAAGGAAGACCTGGACACCACACACAAGTGAGTGTTGGCATAAAAAGCACTTAGTAGGACTGAAAAGTAATATGACAGTAGGATTCCTGATAGGAATCCAAATAAAATGAATTATCATGTTATTAATGTCAGCGAATTAGTAGTACGCTGGTCCATTTGTTACATCAATGTTAAGCATGCGCAACTTTTGCGTTGTAGCAACATCAGCTCTTTGTTAACTTCAGTCATGCTTCCGCTTAGCTTCCGCTTCCTACTAAGGCCACTTTTGTTATTTCGTGGGTAGCGGCAGTTCATCTCACATTTTTTGGCTCCAATACTTTATGAGAAGTTCATTGACATGAAAGTTGTTTCGAAACTTCAACCTTTTAAACTTTGCAACAAGCAAGGGTATAATTGACAAAACCAACTGTTTCCAAATCCGTTTGTCCATGACATTCCCTACTCCATGTACGCGACATCAAATCATGGCTTAGAGGGAGAGCAGCATAATTCATCATCGGCCGACTCAAACTATAAGCAGATGCTTGTCCCAGTTCCCTTTCGGATAATGACCAAATACAGTCTTTGTTGCTTTGCTCATGGTATTTCTGACAGTGTAGCAGGCAGAAATAGCTATTTTGCCGGCACGGACTAGAGGACTGGGTCCGCGTAGGAGGGATTGTGGGTAGCGTTATTGGATATGTATAATTGTTCGTTATAGATTTGAATCAGTCTAGGTCAGCACTTCGCTCATGCAACAATTTTTTTTTTATTTTGTAACTTTTGAGATTATTTAATTTTGTCAGTTCACTATTTTCTAGTTTTCGCGTACCTCAGCCCCCAGAGTTGGCGGCACCGCAGCTGTTTTCAGCAGGTTGGGGGTATACGTTCCCTTTTTTTCCACAAAGTGGTTTTGGGTTTTCGTATCCGGCGGTGTCGTATACATTTTCTGTAGGAGCTTCGATCTTTAGTGATGGAGAGCATTGTTAAACTGGCTTTGAGGTCCTTGCTGAGCTACAGGCCCCTGTATCTACACTGTTGTGTATGTTTGTCTGGGTAGTGAAGGCAAAATTAGGTAAAAGAAATGGGCAGGAAAATGCATGAAACGCTTTTTTCTTTAATTAAGCAAATAAATCACTATTAGATCATCTGGTCCTGCTTGTTCAAAGGGTGGATAGCGCTTTCCACCAGGCCTCGGTTGTTCCACCGGAAAAATCACTATCCAGTGGATAAGTATTGACAGAACATACAACACTATCCGGTGGATAAAGTTATCCACTCTTTGAACTATCGGGGCCAGATAAATCACTATCCAGCGGATAGTGTAGTTTGTTTTATTAACACTTATCCACTGGATAGCGATTTATCCGGTGGATCTCGTTATCCACCCTTTGAACAACTGGGCCTGACAGGCAGACGTGGCTGTTATCTGAGTGCTCGTTCTAAAGGAAATTAAATTATGTTCGCCCGCATCATTTTATAAATTCTTAGCTTCCACGTGATTTATTTTGTTGATACATTTTACACGAGAAACAACTTCTTATCATAAATTAGGTTCAAGGTCTGGAAGAACATTTCCGGGACAGCTGCGGAGGAGTGATCAGATGGCTTGATAATGAAGGTTCTTACACCGCCTTTTCAGAAGGCTGGGGCCTGTACGCTGAAAACCCGCTGATTGCCGAGGACACCAATACTTATAAGGATGAACCCTGGCAGAAATATGGCATGCTGAAATGGCAGGTTGGTAATGAGGGACAGATCAAGCAGCTAGCTCCTTACCATATAAGCTATAAAGGAATATGCCGAATGGATTTTCAGCTATTTTGGTATTGGAATAGGACAAAGAGTTTGCCATTCGGGTCTGAAATTGGGTAAAAGTGGCTTTTGGGTCGGAAAACGGGCATAGATTTTAGAGGCCAAGTCTGAAAATGAAGTATTTTGGTCTAAAAACGAGTCAGGACTTGGAAACCAGTTCGTCACCACCGCCTACCACCCACCCCCTCCCTCTCCCTCCTCTTCTCATGCACACAGGCACACGACAAAAAATCCTGAAGTCTGTTCTCAGTCCACTCAGAGAACAGATGACGACAGGTGATCGAGATGCCATAGCAAACCCAGCACAAAGAATTAATCAACTTTCCTTTACTCCACTGCAGGTTTGGCGCGCCTTGCGTTTAATTGTCGACTCTGGCCTGCACTACAAAGGGTTTTCCCGCCAGAAAGCGCTGCAGTTCTTTGCAGATTACGCCTGGGATGAAAGTGACACTGCTTTAAAAGAAGTTACTCGGTACCAGAGTGCTCCCGGCCAGGCTACAGCTTACATGATTGGCCAACAGCATATTACGAAACTCAGAAACTACGCACAGCGTATGCTGGGAAAGAAGTTCGACCTCCGGGACTTCCACTATCATTTGCTATCACAAGGTTCCTCTCCACTAAGTTACTTGGAGCAGAGTATCGAGGCTTATGTCAATTGCATGCAAAACGACAAAGCTCCCGGATGTTACGATATTCTAAATCCTGCTGTGAAAGACGAAGATGCGGAGGACGATGATAATAATCTTGGTCAGCCAATGAGAAGGCGTCATTTCATCTGATAAAAATTTAGCAAAACCAGATGTTTTACAGATCAGGCTTCTTACGTTATTTGCCTAAGAGCCCTCAGAACTTATATTATGCTTTTTAAAAAACACGATTTTCTTCAATTCCAAAAGATTTACAGATTTATTGTATTTTTATTACCATTCATACTAGTTTTTAGGGTTGCGCCTCGCATGGGTAACATTCCCGTTCGCGCAATTCCCTTTTGGTCTTTTTCTTTTTTTTCTTTTTCTTAACTATTATTGTAAATTTAAATTTTGAGACCAATAAAGTTGATAGATAAAACAGTTTTAAAAAAACAGTTGAAACCAGTTTTAAATCCGAACACTCTTTTTTTTTTCAATCGCCAGCTGGGTCAGTAGAACTTGATCTAGCTACTAAAGTATTGCAATAGACTGTTACAAAAGGTCCATGGGATCCCTATCTCCAACCTCGTTCCCAGGGTCTTTCTCTCCCCGCCCCCCAGAGAGCAGGAGAGAGAGACCCTGGGAACGAGGTTGCCCAAGCTCCCATATGAAAGGGACGAGAATGCTCGTCGTCTCGCTAAGGGGTTTAAAGTTTTTAGAGTTCCACGTGAAGCAATAAAAAATTGCGCTGTACTGTGTTAGTGGCCTAGATCGATTAGGTATGGAAAAATTATATATTTTCGACGTGAAAAAACAATAACAACAACAACGCTTATTACAAATATAAATGAAAAATACAAACAGTAAGTGGCCACCCCAAAAATGTTAAGACGGAATCCACCAGGAAGTCGAGTAATATTTATTTAAGTTGGACAAAAATCGAGTACCAGAATAATTTAAATCCTATTGCGTTATTTTCTACCCTAAATAAAAGGTAAAGATGTAAGTAATAATCCCTGGTAACACCGACAACAACTTCTTATCAGAGTCTTAGAAAACGAATTTCAAAGTTCACAAGGTATAGGCAAATTCTCACGTGCAGCCATTTTGTAAAATCGTCTTAAAGCGATTCAGTGGAATTCAGTGGGAAATTCGAAATTTGTTTTCGGTGTTTGGTGTTGTTAGAAAAGATTTCTTTTGATCAGATATTTGAAGCAGCAACACTAAAGTTTGCAATAAGGTGTAGATGATTTTGGTACAACAATTTCTTATCAGAGCCTGAGAAAATGAAATTCAAAGTTCACAAGGCCTTGAGTATAGGCAAAAGCTCACGTCTTTTTAAGCGATTTAGTGGAATTCAGCGGAACTTCGAAATCGGTTTTCGATGTTTGGTGTTGTTAGAAAAGATTTCTTTTGATAAGATATTTGAAGCAGTAACACAAAAGCTTGCAATAAGGTGTAAATAATTTTGGTACATAATTTTGTCCAATAACTACTCGAAGTCCTGGCGGATTCCGTCTTAAAAGCTAAACTAGTTTGGCCAACCTCGTTCCCAGGGATATTTTTCATGAGCTTCTGTAGTTGTGATTTTTCCAATGTTTATACGGTTTTTAGGGAAAAAATACAGACAAGAAAGTTACCGAAATCAGAGTGAATTATTCAGGCAAATATATCGCAAAACGTTTACTGAAGTAATCGCTGGCGAACCACTTCTCCAAGCTATCAACTTGTTAGACTACAAGTCAACTTTTTGTTCCTGAAGTCCTACACGCGACCTCTAAAATTAAAATTGTGCAAATCAGGGGAAAAACAAGGAGGAATGATTCGCATAATTCACATTCGTGTTTCCGCGTCGCTAGGAAAAGAAAGGGACTACTTGCACTCTACTAGCCTGCGTGCAGACGTCTCTGGGATACTTTTGAGAGTCATAATTGATTCTGCGAGTAGTCCCATAATTTCCGCCTTTAACTGAAGGCAAAAAAAAATAAACCAACCCACCAACCCAGAACGAGGACGAATACACTTTGTAAGACTTGAGAATGCGAACACGAACTCCGCGCTCTACCCCGCTAATTGCAAATGCGCTCAACCGTCTATTAGAGAGGACTGAGAATGGTAAATCCGAGACTCGCCGAGACGCCGAGACCCTGGGTTGAAAATCTGATCCCGAGACTTCGTTCTCAAAAGGATCCGAGCCCGAGACCCACAAGGGAAAAGGAACCGTCGCCGGACGTAACTTAAAAAGTTATCGTTCACTTTTGAAAGAGACTCGGAACGCTATCGCTATTTCGTTTTAATTTCAATCTATAGTTAAACTAGCTAATAATAATTAGCAGCTTTGTGTTACTTATGACTGGTTTGAGTGGATTTACGAGAGCGATCGATCGTGAACGGCGATAACGGAAGTGTATCTCACTGATGGATTTACTTCATCGAAACTAATCACTTGTCTTTTTTACAGTATCTAATTAGTCGAAGGCAGAAAGTTATTAAAAGATAACAAAGGCCAAGGCGACTGATGGAATATATTTAACATGCATATGACAATTTTCGAAACTAGCTCCCGCTTGCCCTACACCAAGCTTCTAATAAAATGCGGTAAAAACGAACTTAGAATCTTACTGGAAAAGACAACCATAACCATCGTTCCGTAGCTTAGAGGATGTAGAAACATTGGGAAAATTTGAAGACTCGGCGGCAATTCTAGCCTGCGAATACAGCCGCCTCTCACTCGCTCCAGCTACTACGTGCGAAACGTTTCACACCTAATAGCGGGAGCGAGTGAGAGGGGGCTGTATTCGAAGGCTACGGCAATTCGTCCTACACTGCGAAATCTAGCCTGCGAATACAGCCGCCTCTCATCGCTCCCGGCCGGTTTGGCGTTTCGCACGTAGTAGCGGGAGCGAGTGAGAGGCGGCTGTATTCGCAGGCTATGCGAAATCCAACAGCGAAATCTACAGCCGTTGGTTAGGTGACTTCGGTCCTCAGAAGTATGCGACACCTCACCCTTTAATTTGGTAGGCCTCTTACCTGCATATTTATTTTTGTTTTTTGTTTTTTTTTCAGAAACTTATTTCTAAAATCTGGCAAGGAGCAATTCTAGCTACGGTTATAAGTGATCTACGCGGGAAAATCGCTGAAATCGGAGCAATGTAGTATTCTAGACTTTCGCTTCCCGACTGCGATGATCAACTTTTTACCACGGCTTGTTTGATTCATCTAGGCTTCGAGCACACCGGTCACCAACCTCCATAACGTCTCCACAAAACGGCCTGACAGCAATTACAGTCTAATTGCGAGACTTCGAGACCCTTCAATTTTGAGGGAAATTCTGAGTTGCCGAGGCTTTATTTTGAGACTCCGAGACTTCCGACACTTTCGAGACTTAACAAAATTTTGCCGAGACTGATGAATTCTATATGGACCATGCATTCTACACCCGTTCTGTTCTACGGGCTAGCTTCGGTAACTTGTAGTAGGGTTATTCATCAGTTTAAGACAAAAATTGTGTGGCCCACCAAGTCAGGGCTCCACGGACTGTATGTCCGATTATCATTATTCTCATTGTTCATAACAATGTAAGAAAATCGAGTCATAGTTTGGTTTATCAAGCTAAGGAGACGCATCATTTTCTCCCATTTCATTTTGCATCAAAAAATTAAAATCAAATTATCTTATGCCTACAGTGACGCTGGATTACAGCTATTCAAAACGGCAACAGAAAAATAAACTACGTGGCTGACCGGGTTAATATTTTAACTCTAATGTGTTGACATAAAATAACTGATTTATTTGCACATGACGACAACTTTTCCTGTTATCAACAATAGAAATTGAAAGGTCTATTAACCCTCCGCTGTTAGGTCATCGCTAGCAACCAAAGAATCTTGACATGTTTGCCATACACATGAAAAGTGAAACGTAAAAAACGATTTTACTTGATGGAACAGTAGCGGCTGAGAGATAATTGTAAAAATTGCTGAGGCTTTTATCACAAAGATGCGTTGCCTCTTCGAGAAACTATTGAAGCTATTTACAGCTATGGTAGTGGTCTCAAAAGAAGCCGGAGCGATCCCTTACCACGGCTCGCAAAAATATATCGGCTATAATTACTGGACGCGACGATATCCATCTTTAGAATACACTGACTGGGATGGTTTTTGGAACAATTATTACAGCGGACGAACTCAATATAAACGATCGTCTTCCGAAATGTCTGGACAGCAGTGCACGGGCTGTCAATGTGATACTTTCACGGAAGAGCTGAGATGTTTTGGTAACCCCAACAAATTGTAAGTACCATTATACTCGGTGACCTTATTGAAATAACCTTACAAGACAGGGAAAATATTAAATAACAATTGCATCACATAGCTGTAATGAATGGAATATTTAATTAATCTTGAAAAGCAAAGATTTGCTTCAAGATTTCAACGTGTGTAATTATCTGTTGAAATATTGTGTGCTTGTTCGCAATGTGGCAAATTCTCCGACGGATTTCCCGGTTTCCCAAACAACGACACCTTCCTGAATTGAAGACATACATTTACATAAGTATTATATGCTCGTGGCTGTGACAATCTCAAAGCTGCTTAAACGCGTAATCTTATATATTTTTTTCTCTCTTTCGTTTCCAAAGCCGCAATTAGTATAACGACTTTATAAGCGATTTGACATTTCGTGTCAGCAAAATGTATTTCGCGAGCTCTCTGATAAGAAAATTTGCATAAAACATAATACTCCAACGAAATTTTCGAGTTTCATCCGTTTTAGCGAAGTGAATTTTATTCGATACTTCGAGTCTCTCAGAGAGGCCATAACAATATGTTCCTGGCCAGGTTAAATATGTGGATTTATTTAATGAGTAACAAGACTGATAAAAAAAAAGTGAATGGCGAAATGCAGGATCATGCAGCTTTAGGGTTCTTATACTTCGCCTATAAACATAGGAGAAGAGCGTTTGCTATGATTTTTAAGCCCGTTTCATTATTGTTCCCTGCGTAATCGCTTATACAGTACCTGCTACTGAGTTCCGAGATCAATAGGACCAAAAAATTTGGGGCACGTACGATCTATTTGACTCTAATTAATGCGCCGTGTGACCAGGTGAAGTGGCTCGTTTCCAGCCATGGTTCTCGCAAATAGCAACAGTATAGCTTCGATTATATTAGGCCGTCCAGTAGTGCGGAACTGCACCACGGAAGTGCATATGCACATGCACTCCCGGCCCAGACAGCACAGGGGGTGGGGGGGGGGGAGGTCCAAGGCGGTCAACATAGTACAGTAGTAGTAGGTAATTGCTAATAATTTTCATATGTTTGATGGAAATACCGTGTCTAAATGAAGTGATCTTATCGTATCGTATCGTATCGTATCGTATCGTATCGTATCGTATCGTATCGTATCGTATCGTATCGTATCGTATCGTATCGAATCGTATCGTATCGATTCATATTTGGTGAACTCAGCCGTCCGCCACCCCAAGAATCTGCCTCTTTCAGACAGTCGCTTGCAAAAAGACTCTTCTTGCAATATTGGTTTTCTTGCTGCGTGGCTCCTCACTTTTCACAATTTATTTATTTTAATTTCTATTTTTACAATATATAGTGGACTTGCCCGCAGGTAGCAGTGGTTTATCTAGGCGGGTCAGTCTTACAAACTGCAAACCCGTGTTATTGGTTTTCGTCAGCTTTCCTCGAGTGAAAAATTCGCCCAGCATGGTGGAAAAAGTTCTCTACGAAGACGTCTCAGACAAAATTCTCGCTAAAGCAGCGGAAAATGTGGAAGTTAATAGTTGTAACTTAGAAAGGAAAGAAAAAGAAGAGAAAAAATTCGGAAACCGTTTTGTGGAACCTTCTTAAGACGACCTGGACAAAATGTGCAAGCGACAAAAAAAAAACAGCAAAATGGGGTGTAAATATTTTTGAAGTTAAGGATACAACAAGAAAAAACAATTAACTGTTCAACTGAACCATTTATTACAACTGTCTGCACATTTGCAACAATTTTCACCGAGAAAAGTAAACAAATACAACGATAAACAAAATGCATGGCTGGAAAACAGCATTTACAAAATAAGCACTTAACAACGAGAAAATTCAGTGTTCCGTTTAAATAAAAAAAATTCATTACCGTAGATCTATACCAACCATTCTGTTAGAGCTACGGCAATTACCTTATGGTCTGATGCACAGATTTCCTCCGGTCACATAATAAATATATCAGGTCACCGCAAAGAAGACAGCATCAAGCACTATAACACGAGGTCTTCGGCAAATCAACTTCGCCTGTGCTCAGATGTCCTGTCGCGGCGTGTTCTGGTTCCTCGCCTTCTACAAGCACTTCAGACCCATCGCTGCAGGCTGCATCGCTTTTTCCACTGCAAATATCAGTTCCTTCCATTACAATACCTACAATTTCGCAGCAGTTCCAACAGCAACAGCAAGCGGTGGCATTTTTATTTAATGCTAATTTCAAAATGTAAATGTTTATCTAAACAAAAAATTCATAGTGGCTTTCAGTTCTGTTCAATTTGCTGTGTAAATTTTGTGAGCTTGACATAAGTTTTTTTATATAATCGGTGTACTTTTTCAGCATTCATTACCTGTGTTGTTTTGATATCGATGTTTTTCCTCCTTCATCGAATTCCCCAGAAGCGAAGTTGCAAAATAAATCCTGCAACGTAATTGTCCTATCCACTACAGACCTAGTGTAACAAGGCTTTAAAATTTTAGCCTGAGTTCGAATTAAAACACACACAAAAGCCATCCCTTAATTTAGCGTTTTCTCCTGTTGGTTTTTGTTCGTACAAACATTACCAATAACAAATATTAAAAAAGAGAGGCGGCCCCCAAAAATGATGCAGGTGGGGACGAGAAACATTTGTTTTTGTTTGTTTTGTTTTTTTACTTGGCCTTAGGCTTCTTTATTTGTTAAGTATACGAATGATTGTTGCATAGACAAGCGGACAACTCTTCTGAAATTGTCAATAAACATACTAGACGGAATTAAGTGAGTCTGTTAGCACTATTGCAAGCTCTGTAGGTTCGACTGTTACCGGACGTTACGTTTTGAATATTCGGCAACTAGTTTATCGTATTTACTCGATTAAACGCCGCCCTCGGACAAACGCCGCAGATGGAAGCAGAATTACCAATAAATGTCACCCTCGAATAATGCCCGTACCCAATGAGAAGAATCCTGCTTTTGTTCGAGGACAAGCAAAAAAAAGTAAGTACGGTATAACTCGGTCACCTACAACAACTGTCCTTTCCTGTATAACAAGAAATATGATTTAAAATATAAGAAAAACATAAAATAAGAAATAGGATTTTAAGGAAAATAAAGTGACATGATTAAGAAATATGACTTTGAAATGAATTCGCCCTCGAATAAACACCGCCTCCGAATAAACGCCGCATCGAAAACGCTAAAAATAGAATAAACGCCGTTGTGTTTAATTGAGTAAATACGGTATTTACAACATGAGTTTGGAAGGAGGTTAATTACGCAGGTCACGCATCTCACATCAAATATACTGTCTCATCCGGAATGAAAATATTTGCAAAGGGATGACAGCCCAGATGCTCGTTTGCTCACGAAATGGCAGTTTTCCTGTATTGAACAAATGAATCTAACTCCCCTTTTACTTGCGTGTCACTCAGCCTTAGCGATTAAGGAATCTTGAGAATTGACTCAGCTGCTGAGAAAAGAAAATTAGCTGCGTTAGTAGATGAGATAATCGTCATCGAAACATCTCAAGAGCTGTCCTGTTTGCCTCAACAATGGTTGCCCGAAACAGAATATCTTTGATACTACCAGTCATTTTTATCGTAACAACGAGGCTCGCCGTATCCGTACCCTACCATGGTCAACAAATATTTCTCGGTTACTCGTATTGGAATGGAAGGTATCCCTCTTTGGGATACACGGACTGGGATGGTTTTTGGAATAAATATAACAACGGAAGAACACAGTATAAACGTGCCTCGTCGGAGACTTCGGGGCTGGTCTGCGAACCCAAAGTCAGCTGTCTTTGTGACGACGCCATACAGGAATTAGAGTGTCGTGGAACACCGTCAACATTGTGAGTTGGTCAGGCAATGTTGTCCTAAATATTTGCTAAATGTGCCTTTTTTCTTTAAACAAATTTTGAGTATTATATTCTAAGATGCTGGTCAGTTATGCTATGTTGTACTTCAGCATTTAGTACACAGCTCGAGCGTTGGAATATGAGGCTATATTTAGATCAATGCACAATCACCTACGCGGGGGATAAAAGAGCTGGCAGTGATGAAGTCGAAACATTTCAGTTTTATTTTTCGTTATATGTTTAGATGCAGAGGTACCACTAAATTAGTATTATTTATCACTAGGTAGTTTGACAACTGTTGATGCAAATCACGTCTGAAACGTTTTACTTATGCCTATTAATAATTGACAAGTAGAAAAACATCGAAACAAAAGATATTTTAAATTCGTTTTAAGAATTATAAAGCACAAGTAAGGTTATATGAAATGCATCACAGTGGAATCAACCTGAAATGTTCATTTAAATACAGCACGTCGACTAGCTTGTTGCTCGAAATAACTGACTTAGTGAAAATATGAACTCGCAATTGACCTCGCTCCCAATGTGTGGCTTCATCGCGGAGGTCACGGGTTCGAATCCCTTTGAAGCCCTGATTTTTTTTAGGCTTCTTTATTCCAATTGCTTACATTGGAAATTCACTGCGAAGATCACATATCACCTTCATATACAGCTATTTCAGATAACGTTGTCCGGATCAAAGCTGAAAGACAAGACTGAAAGGCAGTATGGGTAGAGGAAGAGAGCAACTGCACGTGCTGAATACTAAAATATATAGTGACATGACAAACGCGGATTTGCCCGTTTTCTTTCTTTTCAGACATGTGAAACAAGGTGCTTTTAACCACACTGAATTTAAGAAGTAAAGCTACAGAAAGGCCTCCTGAGAGGAAAAACAAACTCGTGAATTCTTCGCGTGCGAAATACAAATTTGTACATTTAATGAAGCTTATATGCAAATTTATAGTGAATACCCAGAACGCCATACGGTCTTGTCTTTTAGCTTTAATCTTTGACCCGACAACGTTAATTGAAATAGCTGTATATCCGCAGTTCATATATGAATCATTTCATATACATTACATCATATCACTCCTTTCACGGGAAAATATGAACTCACAATTTATCTCGCTCCCAATGTGTGGCTTCATAGCTCAGTGGCTTCATAGCTCAGAGCATTGCACCGGTATCGCGGATGTCACGGGTTCGGATCCCTGATTTTTTTTTTTTTTTTTTTTTTCAGGCTTCTTTATTCCAATTGCTTAAATTGGAAATTCACTGCGAAGATCACATATCTCCTTCATATATATCCGCAGTTCATATATGAATCATTTCATATACATTACATCATTAGTGCTTTCTAATATATATTTTTTTAATTTTGCCGTACCGCTCAGCTGCCGCTCTGTAGTTTGAGTTTACAAACAAGATTTTGACGCCCCAGGTGGATCAATATATCCATCGACATATTTAGCAGAACAAATCTTGTTGATGCCTAAGCATTGCGGATATGTTGTGCTCTAGTAGAGGCTAGGCTAGGATGCATGGTCGGATGCATACCGGAACCTGGGGAAAGGGAAGCACTGACGAAGTGTCTTGTCCAGGAACTCCATCAATACAACGGTCCCAGCCAGAGTTTGGACCTTGGGTCACTGGGCCCAGCCCGTACCAGAACGTATCTCTGTGGGAGCGTATTCTCTCTATGACCCAACGGGTTCCAGATAAAAACTTAGTCGTCTTGCACAAGGTCGAGCACGGCGGTCGAGTTTTAAATAAAGTTCCAGGTATTTAATCGAGAAAACACGGTAAAAGTAAAATATAAGAGTTCCTACCATGCCGCTGATAAATATTTTTTATAACTTTGTTTGGTTACAGGACCGTAAGAAATAAAGTAATCAAGATCGTAAGAAATGGACAGTTGCTAAAAAGCCTTACAGAGATGTAAGTACTGATTAATTTCTGTCCAGTTTATAAACAGTTTCGTTTAATTAAAAAATGAACGTTAATTTGAAAACCTGCCAAACAGACCATCCTGTATAGAAACTTACTGAAAACGTTGAAGGAAAGGACATAGATCGAGCAACGTTTCTTTAGTAAGGAAAGAGATATTACTGCCATAGTGTGACCCAAATCTTGTTTTGTACCAAAGTCAGGGGACCATTATTTTCAGTGGGATTTTGTTTGTATTCAATGCCAAAACCATATGTTTTTCAGGCCCCTACATACTTTATAGTAACTCACTGAATACTAATTGCTATGATAATTAAGTGTACAGTAGTCTGATGTGTTATATCATTTTCCCTTTTATCTTCATTAGCAAAATTTTTAATTCTCAACTACAAGACATTGAAGATGAGGCTTTCCACAACTTGACGAAACTTCGAAAATTGTAAGTACATGCTTTCAACTTTTACAATGAAGTAAGTACACACTATTTTGTAAGATATGTTGTGTATTATTAATATAAATGAAAAAAGTACACACTGTACGTTTACCAGAAGAAAGTTTGTAAAACCGCGATTTACATAAACGGACTGACCTTTTGTTCGTTAACAGGAATCTGGCCATGAACGAACTGAATGATTTTCCTGACCTGTCTACCAACGCAGCTCTAGAGGAACTGTAAGTGTAAAACTATGTTCAAAGGGTATGTAACGCTATCCATCGGAAACGCTTTACATTTCACTGTGAAGAAACTGGTAAAATTTTGCAGCAAAAGAACATTTTTAACAAACACAATGGCATGGCACAAGTGTGTGCCATTTGAAAATTTCCCACCGGAACAGCCACGTATTTCATCTTGTAAACCCTGTTAATAAAATACTAATACAATGACACAATAAACTAAATTTTGTAATTTTAGATTGTTAGATTTTTAGCATTATTTTTAGTTCTCGATTGTATTTTATATTAGAGGGCCACTGGTTTGTCAGTTTTTTACTGTTATGTGTTTACCCTCTATAAATAAAGTTGATTATTATTATTATTATTAATACTACAATCGTATCTTTTCAGCGATTTATACCAAAACAAGATTAGACTCTGGCGCCACAACTACACGGCTTTACCCAAAAATCTAACAAAAATGTGAGTAAAATTTTGTTGTTTAATTTCATCTTCACTGATAACGGTACAAGAAAAGGAAACACTAGCTAATTCAATGATTTATTTTGTAGAATTCTTATAGAAAACGAGCTGGATTGGATTCCTGATAAGTGGTTTGATTTGCCAACTCTGCAATACATGTAAGAAAGATCTTTTTTTTTAATTTCTTAGCTCTCTAACTTTTTGCTACAGCGGTTTCCATGTTGTTCAGTGTTGCTATTTATTGTTGCTGCTGCTTTTGTACGTTGTTGTTGTTGATTTTTTGTTGGCGCTGCAGTTGCTGTTTTGGTTGTTGTTGTTGTTGTTACTGTTGTTCTCGTCGATCTTTTGATCTTTCAAGCATAGAAATTGTGGACCAAGTTTACTAAAAATTCCTTCCAGTGGCTCCTCTTTTCCTTTTATTCTGCTGTTTTTTTGTGTTACCCATCATCTTGCGTTGTTGCTGTGTTTTTAGTAGAGTACAAGCGCAAGCCTCATGTCGGTTCGGCGTTCCTATTTAATCGTCATTAAATAGTCAATATTCTGTACTGTTATATTTTTTTCTAGAGCATTGAGCATGAACAAGTTGAAAAGGTTTCCAGGAGCAGCCTTCATCAACTGCAGATCTTTGAAATATTTGTAAGTATTTTAGTAACTCGGTTTCTCAAAGACAAACGTTCCATTTACGGATTTCAAAGCTTCTGCCGCCATCATCAGTATGTACGCTGCCACAGGGTTCCCGTCCTGTTGAAATCATAACTGATAATGGTACGTTGATAAGACAATAGGAAATTAACTCGAATTTTTAAGCAGCGTTACTTTCTTAACACCCAAATTTACTAACTTATAGCTATCGGCAACGACATTGGAAAATTTAAAATAGTGAACTTATAAAGCGTTTATTTATCGATAAACTTAACCCATATAAATGAATGGTAAAAGTATAAATATTAATGAAAGGTAAGGTTAACAAAAAATAGTTATGAAATCAAGTGATTTCTAAATTAAAATTGTAGTGATATGAAATTATAAACTGTATTTGCTTATTACCAAAGAGTGTAGAAGGATAAGTGAAATAGTGAATATTTCAATGTTGTCTCTTTCCTTCTAGATCCGTAGATTACAATGAAATAACATCAATTACATGTCCAAACTTGACACCATTCTTTGGCAATGACTCTCAGCTTATACATTTGTAAGTATAACGCTGTTCTGAGTAGTTTGCAATGTTTCAATAAGGCCAGTCAAGGACACTGTCACCTTCATTAAATCATTTCTCTTTGACTACTCTGTGCAAACAGCAGTGGTCCAGACGCCTCATGACTATGGCGCTGAATGCCATACCTAGCTAACTGCCAACGGTCCTGTTGCGTTGTGTTCTTAGAAAGACACTAGTATGTTACTCTCACAGTGTCTTTCTTGATGAATCGTTGAGGCGACCCGATAAAAGTATGTGGCAGGGACGTTGCCAGGATTTTTCAGGGGGAGGGGAGAGGGGGTCACACTATGTCACACCTAGGGTACTTGCATGGTAAACTGCAAATGTTCGGTACTGAAAATGAAGTATATAACTGTGTAGCACTGCAGGAGAATTATGGCATGTTGAGTCTTCGGATTCGCGCTTTTCCGCCACCTGAATTATAAGGTTTGTATGTTGTTCACTTAAAAAACTCATCTTACTTGGGGAGGGGTCACGGGCACCCTAGGACCCCCCCCCCCCCTCCCCCCACCCAAAGCTACGCCCCTGTGTGGGGTAGCCTGAGATGAATTAGCATCAACAAAGTTAAGCTAGCCGCCGGAAATGTGGGTTACTTACCTTGCTTTCGGATCCGAATATATTAAAATAATCCGATGTCAAGGTCTGTCTGGAGGTATAATGTATCACATGAAAACGTACATTAAGACAAGTATTACCGAGTACTTGCTTTATGTTTCAGAAACTTGAGCAATAATGCAATAAACAGCATAGCATCAGAGACTTTACAGCATTTGATACATCTACAAGTCTTGTAAGTGCTTGTTGTTCTTATCTAGATGATAATTTGTCTTAATTTTCATAATACTGTTAATGTTATAAACGTAACGCTCTCTATTGCAAGCCACGCAAAATTAAGAAATGAATCGACGAGTCGTATTTTCTGCCCGATATTTTGACTGTCATTTTATTAAGCTGCTATTACAATTTTACAGTAGTAACTTCAGTTTTGGTCTATGGCGTGAAGAGTGGTAAATTAGAGGGTAAATTTGAAAATTTAAAATGGTCTTTTTTTCTTGTTGTTGGTTAGATTTCTATAATGTTAGTAAATTTCCTTTTTCGCAGAGAGTTACATGACAATGATATTAGCCTGATTGGGGTAAAGGTCTTCTACAAAATACCGGAGTTGTTGCATCTGTGAGTTCATTTTCTAATTTTTTAACTCATCTTCTAACTTTTTGAAGCGGGTTGTCGCCAACAAGCTACTTCTAAAATGACATTAGTTCATTTAGCTGTTCTCAATTTTCTTTGTTTAACTATTTCTTTCCTCATATGTTTGTTTATTTGTTTGTTTGTTAAACTGTTTTATGGTAGTCTTTTATCAAAGTCGTTTACCAAGTGTTAAGTAACAGCTTATCGGTTTCAGAGACCTTATAGGTAACAAACTACAAACCATCACTGCAGAGGGATACAGCCCAGCCTTTCAAGATCTTCCTAAACTGAAGTGCTTGTAAGTATATCTAAACGAACGATTCGATACATTCAGTGAGGAATTAATGAATGTTGATGTAGGAAACATTCTGAATTTTGCATCAAAGAAATGAGTCTCCTAGGCCTTATTAAAATTTCCTCACGCCAGAATACTAGACCGTTTCGATTTGCTTAAACCAAAGCTTTTTATGACTTAGAAATTATCGTCAAACAAGCTGGTACAGTAGCACACAATGGCCAAATGTAATTTTTTTTTTCAGAGTTCTTATGGCGCAAGACCCTAAAACACGCCATGTGATGTTCAACTCTTTTGTCAACCTCCCGGCTTTAGAAGATTTGTAAGTTCTTATAAGACCTACTACACAAATTTCTAACATTGTGATCAACAGCTTACGTCCGAGTACACTGTCCAGTAAACCACTGAAAACAATCTGAAGGAGTTTAATTCAGTTTGTTCAATTCAATATCTTATAACATGGTAAATTGTTCGTCTTAGTTTTTATGATTTAAAAATATGTTCACAGCAATAACTCGTTTACCTACTTTTCGCAGATGGCTGAATAATAACGGACTGAGATATTTTCCACATCCATCATTGTCCCATGAGCCAAGACCTGCTTTGAAGTTTCTGTAAGTGTTTAACTCTTTGAGTAACTTGCGGCCATTGTACTAATCGAATAGTAATTATCCCTTTCTAAAAGCTACTACAGTTTTTTTTTGGTGCAAGAAGAAAACTGAAGTGTAATTCTCGATGCTATGTGAAAGTTAATTATATATATTTGAACTGCTTGTGAAAGATAAACACATAAAAGATCGACAATAAAAGTTGACAGTTACTTGTGATAATTACATAGTTCGTGGCTAGGTCTACGAAGCGTTTCGTCCCACCAAGGGACTCTTTACAGACCTTTCTACTTAGCAAACTCGTTGAGCATCGCGCACAAAATCACGAGCGAAAAATTGACATAAAAGTTGACAGTTACTAGGTCGTGGCTAGTCTGACGTAGCGTTTCCTTCCGGCCAAGGGACATCATCATAATAATATTATACGCCACTTTGGAAAACAGTTACGAAAAGAAATCCCGAAAAAAGTAAGGCTTGAGCGGGATTCTAGCCCATGAATTGTGCGATATCGTCTTTTTTACGGCTCTATCTGCCAAGGAATTGCAGTTGAACGATACCTCGGTTAAAGCAAAGTTCATGGGTTCGAAACCCGTTAGAGTCGGATTTCTTTTTCAGGCTTTCTTTTTGCAACTACTGAAGTTGGTTATATAACTGCGATGCTTTTTCTTTTGATGATTCTTAGTATTTTTGTTTTTCTAGCCACATGGAAAGTAACGAAATTGAATCACTGCCGAGTTACGACAAAGGTGACTTTCCACCGGACCTGGAAATTCTTCACGGGTAAGCTGTCTGTCTCGCGCTCTATTTTTCCATCTTCTCTGGCCCAGGTACAGTCTGCATTAATATTGCATGCAACAGTTTTTTAAAAGTTAAAACTTGACATGGCCACAACCTGCAAAATTTGGTGTAACATTGGTGGCACGACAAACGTTCTAAGGTTAAAATTATGAAGCAAAATGGCGACGACAACAGAACAGTAACTTAGAAGAATAAATTACAACTGTTTAATACTTCTTCTTTCAAAAGAGAAAATTCTTAAACGATAAACAATTCGCTATGTTTTGGTTAGAGATTGGAAGTCTAAAAGGCAGAAAATGGCTCATAGTTCTGCAAAGCCACTGCGCGCAATGTTACCAAAGTGGACACGTGTTGAAATTGTTGCGAGGAAGATATGCAGAAGTAGAAGGAGATTCCACTTCTTCAATATTGCACTCAACAATTTCAGGGGTGGACAAACGACGAAAATGCACACAATACTGCGAGCAATGTTCCACCTACGCTTGGCCTTGATTCGTATTACTGTAAATTCCAACAGTAAGCCCTGGGTCTTTTTTGTTCAAAAGACGGCCTTTTCAGTGGAGTTATTTTGGGATTGCATATTATCAGAAGGAATATTGCGCAAAATTAGATAGAGATATTTGCGTCTGAAATATATTTAGGACAAATAAGAATGCTCTAAATTGGATATAAAACACAAAACAAGTTGTTCTGTTTTCAAATGGACAAATTCCCTGAATATGCTGTAACGATTAAAAAAAATAACAAGGTCTTCAGTATGGGGCTAATTATTGCAAGAACGTATTTCCTTCTTTAGAGCAAAAATCTAACTATATGCCCACGGGCTTGTATTTGAGGGGGCGCGTCTTATGTAGGGCCTTTACGCCTCTGCGATTTGGGTGGGGGGGAGGACTTTTTCAGAGAAGGCTATTGTAGAAATCATATGATACTTTCCAATTTTGGTTTGCTTTTAGCAACCTGAAGGGGAAACACAAACCGTTTGAGAAGACGCCAAACCTCGTCAGACTGTGAGTGTACAAGATTAGTTTATATTTTTTATGATTTTATATGATCATCACGTATTTAAAGGGATACCCGCTTAGAATAGGTCACAAAACAGAGATATTATTTGTGTGCGGCCGGGACTACTCAGTGTGCGCCTAAGAGTTGTGTCGTATTGTGTCCGTTGATGGATGATTGACGTCCTCACTTGCTTGCAATCAAAGCTTTCCTGTACATTCTTTATTTACTTCACAGTGTTTGTTAATTTTCAGGTTTCTACATTCAAATAGAATCCTGGGCATTGGAGAAGAAGACTTGTGGATGTTAAGCAAACTAAATGAGCTGTGAGATGATTATGTTTAGTGTTATATTTGAGCAGAAACTCAAAAACACTTTGCTTGTATCACTGAAGTGACAGCATTTATCTCACTGTACTCCTTGAAGTGTTTTAGTGATCAGCATCTAAATTCTCCGTATAATCAGATTTGATTTGCCACCAAATTCTTCCAATTAACCTTTATGAAAGTGTATAAGAATTGGTAAGGAGCATTGCATTTTAGCATGAGATTTAACTTCTCTGTTTCCTCTTACTTCCGGTTATCAGTCTCGTTGCAATTGAATTCATTTTATCTTATTTAACTCTTATTTTAGTTCTTTCCATTTTTCTTTAAGTTTTCTCAGCGCCAACAAGTTGGTAAACGCCACTGTACATCCGGAGGCATTTCGGAATCTTTCAAGCCTATCTACGTTGTAAGTGCAAAAAAACCTGCAGTCACTTTGACTATTGAAACGACTCTCTAAACTCTTTTTTTTATTATTGGACATGTTTAAACTAAAGCGAAATTGATTTTTCAAAAAAGGATAGGATTACAATGTGTGCAGGACTATTAATGTATTACCGCTTTTGTTTGATCTTTTCTTCGCCCAGGTTGGTGATGATGATATACCGTAGAATTTCGGTTATAAGCCCTGGACTTATACAACTTCGTAAGGGGTTTTGGATGGGCTTATAAAAGGAGGGGCTTATATCCGGGGGGGGGCTTATAACCGGGGGAGCTTATAAGCGGGGGGGGGGCTTATTACCGGAATTTTACGGTATTCCGTTTTAAGATTTCTTATATTTTCCTTTACAGGCATCTAGACAGGAACAAGTTCCATTACGTTCCTCTTGCGATTCAAGGAAAAAGCCGACTACCATCTGTGGATATCTTGTAAGTTCGTCAAATATGTGTTTTTTTTAACATATGCTACAGGTCTGAATAAGAAAAGTAATAACACAATACTTCTTCTTCAGGGACGTTCGGGGAAATAGCTTCACCTACATCCTTAAGGGGACGTTTGCTGAATTGGACAAACTAAGATATTTGTAAGTGTTATATATTTTTTTTTTACTCTAAAAATTAGTTCTGAATATTCTTTGAACTCGTTCTTATCAATCTCCATTTTGCTTTTACTTCCTTTCCTCTCCACAGGCACATGCCATACAACAAAATTGTAACCATAGAAAATGGCGCGTTCAACGAAAATATTCAACGCATGTAGGTGTTTCAATATTCCACCGTTTTAAACTCACTTTTTCGTGAGTTATGAGATTTTTGTCAATATTTATGTATTAGTTATTTGACGGTGTGTGTGTATGTATTTGTTATTTTCGTTGGCAAGGTACTGAAAAACAACATCAATGCACAAAATGCAGATAAAATTGAGAAATCGAGATTGGCGCTTAGCGCGACCTGACTCAGAAAAGTATCATAACATGATTGTTGAAGTGGAGATAAAATGTCAGTACTGTTCATTATCTTATAATACGTCTTATCTGGATGTAAAGAAGGGTGAAATTCCTTTTTCTTTAAATTCTGAACTTCGATTACATTTAATCCTTACCTTACATTTTCTTCATAAGTTGTGTTTCTTTTTTTGGAGATTCCTCAATCTTATTTCACACTTGGTATCCCACACCTGGTATCTTTCTTTTTCAGACACATGAAGGGAAATCGCTTCAACTTCAAGCACGAGAATCAGTTCACCAACCTAACAAAACTGACACAGCTGTAAGTAGCCTAAGGAGCGTTTTCTGCGATTTCGCAGGATAATTGTTAATTAGTTAAAAAAAATCACCGCGCTGTTTGTTGACTGACCAATTCTAAGTTATCAGTTAAGCCCCATCCAAGCAATCCTTTCATCCATCTATATGTGTTAACTTTCTTTGTTGTAGAGGTTTAAGAGATAATCAAATAAGGACAATTCCAGACACGGCCTTCCATGGACTGAAGAGCTTAACTTCGCTGTAAGTACAGCGTGTTTACAGTAAAACACATTGCACACTCCCCAAAGTAAATTTTGACAGCTTGAAGTCACATGTATTATTCCAAACGTTTCTGTCGACGAATTGAAACAGCCAAAAATCGTGCAGCAATCTGTTTGCATTAAATCTGCTACTTCCTAGCTTTACCTTATTCTTTGAATCTCAATTTGCCGACCAATAAGAATCAAATTTGAAATTAGAGATCATATAGTAATTGTTGTTATGCATTTACTCTCTTGTCAGTGACCTTGGTCAAAACAAGATCGGCCGAATCTTGAAGGTGTCGTTTCGCGATCTTGCTAACGTAGCAACTCTGTAAGTATCCATACAGAAAAACTTGTCATTTTAAGTCGATTAACCTGACATTTTGCTTACGAACGGAGATTTAAATGTTGGACAAACGGTCGAGCTTATTGGCAGGTATGTTTTCAATTTCTCTAACTTGTTTCACTGACTAGCAAAATATTCCAGCTTTTCAAAGCCCTGTTGAGTACTTTCAACTAATGGTCTTGCAAAGATCTCGCCATGTCATCTCCAGTTGGTGTCTTGACTGCATGCTTGAGTTGAACTCAGTTAGTGTGCCAAAGTCTGTTCGTTCTGTTTACATTCTTCTCGTTCAGTCTTTTAGCTTTTTCATTTAGTACCAGAAACAGGTCAATGTTGTTGTTTTTACGGCAACAACTAGACCTGTCTAGACGCTGCTCTATAATAAACAGAGGAAATCGAATTCGACGGTTCACCTTGTACCGCTTTGCATCAGTATTACTTCTCAGTTGGTTACTGTAGTTGCAATTTATTGTGTCTTTAACCAACAGATATCTAGATAACAACGAAATAGCATACATTGAAGATGGAACGTTTGCAGGGATTATTCGCTTTGGTCGCTTGTAAGTGTCTATGTGGAATTATATGTAGCTGGTATTTGCGTCTATGAAAGCGATGTATGCCATTTGGTGTTTGATAAACGCGTAGTTTGCTAGTTGCTGTAATTAAACTTCTTGAACTTAGCATTTTTCTGTAAATGGAGCTCGAGATTTAAAAATCAAATCTCCGAGAACCAAAGGTATTACTATAATCACAGGTAGACCAAGCATGATATTTGCATATATTAAAATGGCGGTCTTTATATAAGAATTTGTATGGGTTTTTAAACGGGGAACTTTTGAGCAATAAATAAAAGCGAAAATACTAAATAAAGTCGATGAAACATAACATGGTGTTGTTTGCTAACGTAACAGCGTGTTTGCAAGCAATTTGGAGCTATACGTGTATTTATTATTAGCTACTATTACCGTGTATAATAATATGACAAGGTAGGACACTTCAGTCGCTTCTGGCGTTCGACACGTGTTGAAATAAGCTCGAATTTAACCCACAAAAGTAGTTTCGGCTGTCATAAGGATCCACATGCGAATGAGATAATGACACACGATTGTTTTTACTTGCTCATACCTCGTCTACCGCAGCAACTAGCCGCTCCTGAAAATCCAAAATCTGTTCAAGCGGCTAGTTGCTGCGGTAGACGAGGTATGAGCAAGTAGTTTTCAGAAAAACATTCGTGTGTCATTATTTCATTCGCATGTGGATCCTTATGACAACCGAAACTATTTTTGTGGGTTAAATTGGAGCTTATTTCAACACGTGTCGAACGCTAGAAGCGACTGAAGTGTCCTACCTTGTCATATTATTATACACGGTAATAGTAGCTAATAGTAAATACACGTAAAATAGCTCCAAATTGCTTGCAAACACGTTGTGACGTTAGCAAACAACACCATGTTATGGTTCATCGACTTTATTTAGTAATTTCGCTTTTATTTATTGCTCAAAAGTTCCCCGTTTGAAAACCCATACAAATTCTTATATAAAGACCGCCATTTTAATATATGCAAATATCATGCTTGGTCTACCTGTGCTATAATAAACCAAAAGGGAGCAAAGACGGGGAAGATTGATATGGACTATAAACCACAAATTGAAGACTTTATTTATTAAAACTAGCCTTTTTTGTTTTCAAAAAAAGACAAAGCTAATATTCCGAACTCATTTCTGAGATCTTTTCATGCATAAGGGCCGATTCGCACTAGCGGGCAAGTTTGAAATGTCATAACATTTTTGACAAAACAAAATTGTCGCGACAAGTCAGAGACATTTTGAAGAAAGCAAAAGGTGTAATTATTAGTACAATAGCTCTGCACGTGCTTCTGGCATCCTAGTACATTTCTCGACAGGGTCGTCTTGTGCAAACATCAAATAATCAGGCAGGTCCACGTGGTGAAAAATTTTAAAACGATTTGCATTTGAAGTGCGCGTGTACTGATGTTTTTGTGCTCGCGCGGGGAAAATGTCGCAAGAAAACTATTTCTTTTCCCCTCCATTTATCAGCACAAACTGGTTCCCTCCACATTCTTTTGTTCCAACCCCGGTATTACCATCCTTCCACGACCTCACCTCGGCACACAAACGTGTTTCGCCGCCAATCAACAACGTGTTGTTATCTTGCATTACAAGGGGCGTTGGAATGCGACTTGTCATGAATTGTCCTGCCTTGAGGACATCGGCCCCTTTGAAGATTTGTCCGTTTTGACAAAATTTGCCCTTGTCCAACAAGTCGTTCGCACTTGTTTTTGCGATTGTTTGACAACACGTATCGCGCGTGCAACGCGGACCAATCATGAGACAACTGCTTCTTTGTTTTCCTGAATTGTTGGACACGTTCTAGGTCTCAAAAAACGTATTCGCACTTGTTTCTGTAACAAGTGACACATTAATGATGAAATCTACCAATTGTTACAAAATTTGTCCGCTAGTGCGAATTGGACCTTAGTTTCTTTTGGACTGCATCATGATTTAGATGGCTGAGACACTCAAAAACGGCTTTGTTTTTGCGCGCCGAGCGCAGACGCCGTCTTTTTAGACGTGATATAAAGCTGTAGATAAAGCAAGTCACTATCCTAAACAAACTATAAAGTAAAAATAAAGAATATAACTAAAAATTTGTTCTGTACTACTTTGCCAGGAAACTCAACAGCAACCATCTAACGTCCCTTCCAAACGGTGGTGACTTTCACAACAAAGAGATGAATCAGATGTAAGTTGTAATAGTTTCTCTTTCTTGGTAAGTCTCTTTTCGCTGCAGAGAATTTTCGGACACTCTTCTTTTCCAAAAACATGTAGAGAAGTTAAAGAAATAAACGTTTCTAGACTGGAAGAAACGGTGCCAGTTTTTACAGGCAGTGGTATATGATTTGAGAAAAGCGAAGCAGTAATCTAACCTGTCTTTGGCATCTTCACTTTCATTGATCATTCCAAAGTGAATTCAGTTCAGTTGGATAAATCCCTCTCCATATGTCTACAGCAAAGTTACTTACCTTTGTTTCGGTGATAATGGGTTATTTTATTTTTACCTTTTTATTTTACAGAGACGTTTCAAATAACAGAATAACATCAATCGCCAACGGAACATTTGTAAACGTTCGATGCATCAGCGGTGGATGTAGTAACTCCGGAAGAGGAACAATATGGTAGGTGAAAACTTGGCAGCGGTTTCTCCTGAGCTTAGTACAACTCGTGGTGCCTCGCATGCGCAAGCAACGTCCAAAATCAACTCAGATAAGGCACCATCAGGGGTAGGATTCTAGAAGATAGAAATGGTTAATAGCTCACAATTTGAGTTTTGTGCTAGCAAAAGTGTAACATGTGGCCTTATAGTTTTTTTTTTAAGCATCAAATGTCCGTTTATGATCATATCTATCAAAATTTTAACATGCGCTCCCTGCCCTGAAGTTTCCTCGTGACCACAATATTCACTGGCGTTCCATAGCTCTCTAACCCTAAGCCCCTCGCCATTTTTCCACCCGTCGTTCCTCGCGCTAATCCCGTTTCTCGCGCTGCTCTCTAACTAACCGAACACCTGGAACGGGCTAGTATAGTTTTGTCGGGGGTCCAATTTAATATGTACTTTTGTCATATTGCCATTATGCAAAGCACAAGGCAATGACAATACATCTTAAATATAGAACCATTTTCTGCTGGATTTCTGCTGTTCTTAATATAAAAGCCATTTACCTCAATAGGCAGTTCCAAGAAAATGAAATCGTGTCAATTGACAGTGGCGCCTTTCAAACATTTGATGGTCAATCCTGTACTCTGTGAGTATGCGTGCCTCCTCGGAACATGTAAACGTTTGTTCCTTTGTTTGTTTGTTTGTTTGTTTGTTTGTTTGTTATATTTTTCAACAATCAGGAGCACCATCAAATCCAATCGCTGTTGTTATTTTTTTTTTCTTTTCAAGTTCCATTATAAACATTAAATTAATCATTTCTAATAATGAATAAATAACTTATTTCTCCTTGCATCAAGACAATTTAGAGGTCCAAACACAGACAAAAACTTGTTGAAGAGTATTGGCTCCCGGGCCTTTGACAATGTGAAGGCATGCTACATGTGAGTATGCAAAAGCAATGTCAGTGTAACACTTGCTGTTTGTTCTTTGCTGTCTTGAAAAAGAGAGCAACTGATCACTTTTTGTGTGTGTGTGTGTTTATCCTTTTAAGAGATCTGAGTTACTTGGAACTGAAAAAGATCACTTCTGAATCATTCAGGGATGTTCACGTTAGCTTTGACCTGTGAGTATCACGAGTTGAGTCTTGCCTTGTGTGTATGCGTTTATTTCAACAAAAATCGACAGTAAGTAAGACTTTATTTAAGCGTCGAAGGTCATTTTAGCTTTTGCAAACTACTTGGGGACACTAATAAAATAAATAAAGTTAAAAAGAAAGCAAAATGAAATAAAATAGGTTAAAAAAAATACAATAGTTTCTATATAAAAGACTTAAAAGGTAATATAATACATAAGGATTTACACTAATTTAAGGAACCTTTTTATATAGTATGTAATTAACAATTATTCCACGAGCGCGCGTTGGATATGAGATGGTAGATAGCCAACGAGGCGCGTAGCGCCGAGTTGGCTATAACGATCTCATATCCAACAAGCGCGAGTGAAATAATTGTTTTATTAAAAACGCCCAAAAGAATTTCAATATTTGAGCTCCCCAGCTGTTTTAGTTGACGCGTATCGGCTTCGACTTTTGTGGTCAATGGTATATGAGCTCATATACCATTGCCTGTTAACCAATCAAAACTCAGGAATTGCAATATACCATTGCTAGTTTTTAATAATATGTAATACTATAGAGCTAATTACATATTATCAATGCACATAGTGTAGTTAGAAAATTAAGTTAACTTTATAATAGTTAAAAACTTCCTTAATATTTTGTCTTCGTTGCTTGTCTCTCGACAAAAGAAATGCAGTAACAACTGTTGTACTAAACCGAAATTTGTATTGTTATTTGCTTCAACAGAGAAATGCAGTACAACAAAATAAAAACAGTTGAAGAGAACGCATTTCTAAGGATCAACACAAGGCACCTGTAAGTATCATTTAAGAAACGTAAAGGGAAGATAAGTTGAGCTACTTAGTAAAAAAAGTATTAGTTCTGGGAGGACCTCTATTACGCTTGTAACTGAAATTTTCCGTGCTTGGACATTTATTAGGAGTTTCAAAAGAAACCTACGCTGGGTTATAGCCACTTTTGTCGACTATTTTGCTTGTTTCAAGTGAAATAGAAGATTAGTGGGGATCGTTCATTGGCACTCTCTTATTTGCCTTAAAAGTCAAATTAAATAACGCGCTGATTGGATGATTACATGTTTGCATCATGGTTTGTACTCATGGCAGTTAGTTTGAACATTCCAAATTGAAAACTATGACGCCGGCTGTGACCTGTTCGCCTACTTATTCAGTTTTGTCCGCAATCTATAAGAGCTTGGAAAAAGCTGCCGAGTCTTCCGAGAACAAAGTTAGCTGTTATAGTAGGATTGAGGGCTTAAACTGGCAAATGAGAAGACCAGCACTAACAACTCCACCTCGCCTTCTCCAGAATGTAGTGCAAACACTGTATTCATTAATTTCGGCTGAAAATTAAACGAACAGTTATCAAGTCATAGTTGTATTATTCAAATTCATTCATTAATGTTTCACTTTACAACAGGTACCTTCAAAGTAACGCCATTCAAGCAATTACGGTGAAGATGTTTGGTGACAGTGGCTCGACGATACGAGCAGTGTTGTAAGGACGAGTATTTTCTTACAGTGAAACACAGAAATTGAAGTACAAACGACCAGTCAATATCTGGCCGTATTTACGGGGCGGTTTTTAAATAAGAGCATGACTAACTGAGCTGTTTATTAGAGCCGAAAAACGTCGCTTTTATGACGAAGTGGTCGTTTCTGAAAACAAGGTGGTATTAACGAGTTAAGCAATGCATCATGTTTCTTTAATTTATTTACTGGGAGGGCGATAATTCTAAGTACTGTCGTCAAAGTGAGGCTCTCAAATCTAGCGTTTGTTTTTGTCATAATTAATAACTAGCTGTTTTATTTAAAGCAGTAAACTAAACAGAAAACTATTTTTACTTGTACGATATTTATTTCTGAAAAAATATCTCATAACGAATGCTTCAATTCTTATTGGTTATCTGACGGTTTAAATATGTATTGTTGCATTCCTGGAATGCACACTTATTCCATTTTCCAGGGACCTTTCCAAGAACGAAATTCAAACTCTCCATGAAGATTCACTGAAAGGGGTGACAGTCAATGGACAAATGTGAGATGTCATTCTTTAATCAGATTAAAAACAAACATTCAGTATCTAATCATTGTCTAAGAAACAAATAAAGTTGAACTTAGTTATGGTATTGCAATTTTCTATCCCATCCCAAGTAAACAAGGGTTTTCTTTGAATAATGCCGTGTTAACATTTTCTCTCTATTTACAGACGACTTAGAGACAATAAACTGGTTTTATTTCCCTCGAAAGCTCTGGAGAAGCAAGACCCAAGAGTTCTGTAAGATATAAATAACATGCAGAGTTATAACCTGAAAGTATTATACATTTTCTTCAGGCAAACAAGCACAGCTTGACAAAACTGGTCTATATCAGTGTAATGGTTGTGGAAAGCTATTTGTTTTCATCACTTTGCACCGTTTACCTATATACCATCTCAAGATCACAACACCTTGAGGCACCTCAACCTAATCTCGTACCCAGATCTCACTCTGTATGACGTTGAAAAGTGAGATCTCCCTCCCGCCTGGCCATGGGAGATCTGGGTACGAGAAGATTAACCTCAACCTTGATGGGCTCCATGTTAACTGATCCTAAATAATGGGCACGAAGCATTCAATTCATTTTCGGGTCAAAAGATTATATCACCAGTGAAATGCGTACATTTGAAATAAAGAAATTCAGTATTTGTCTCATTTGTTTACCTGAGAGGATAAGCTGTGTACAGTTGTACAGATGTTTTCTTATCATCTATCTTTTTATATTTCAGGGAATTACGTAACAACCAGATTCCATCCATTCCCGTTGGCTGGCTGGATTCGTTTCAGAATCTCAGACATTTGTAAGATTCAGTAAACGTTTATTCATGCACTCAGACCTATTTCATTTTTTAAGATAAAAAAGATAAAGACGATTCCAAAAGCAATTTTTCTTAAAAGTTTTCAGCCCACATTTAAAAGGCAGTTGCAATACAAGAACGGGAAAGAACATTCATTGGCCGCAAAAATGCGGAAATAGGATTAAGGGAGCTTAAAGGGCTGATGTCCATTTAAAAACTGGCCAGGCAGGGTTGGCAGGTTTCATTGCTATGTGCTATCAGGTATGATGGTTTGTAACCATACTTAAAAGTATTTCATGACAGTTTCAATAATCTTCCGCAATTAATTATTTGACACATCCGTCGTAATTCTTTTTTTTTTACTATAGGTTTCTTCCGGATAATCTTATCACTTCCTTGGGTGCTAACTTGTTTAGCAAGCTGAAGAACCTCGAAATATTGTAAGTTCGTGTATCAATTTACTTAAATTCTTGATCTGACTTGACTTGCCTTGACTTTATTCACTTGACTTGACTTAACGTTACATGACATGGCCTGACTTAACTTGAGTTAACATGATTTGGCGGGACGTGTAGTGACGTAGCGTGACATGACATGACATGACATGACATGACATGACATGACGTGTGGAGCTTCATATCAAAGAAAGAGCCAAGAGATTCCTAAAGGGTCTAACTTTATAGTGTTGTTTGTATCCGATAGAGAATTACAAAGAAACCGGATCAGTGTAATTGAGCCTGGAGCCTTTAACGGCCTCGTCGAACTGGATCGATTGTATGTAATATTATAATAATAAAATGTTGAATTATGCTTTACAATTTTATGAAGAAAGGTTCAATTAAGGGTCATAAGCAATCATAAATGAAAGGCAGCAATCATGAATGCACTGCCTGCTCCTAACATGGCACATGCTTTACAATAAAGCAATACGTGGTAAAAGGAAAGAGAAAAAAGAACTTTTCTCTTTGCTTTTTCTCTCTCGACTGCTCGTTCTTATTACGTTCCTCGAATCTAACTGTAGGCCAGAGGCCTAGGTAATACCTGAAATACCACAGGGCACTGCATAAGAATTTCCATACCTTGCATAAATGTCTTTGAACATCTAAAAATTGGTTGTCTAATTCTTGTTTGGCCTTCATAAACTGTTAAGCATTTGTATATTTTTTATTATTTTGTTATTTTGCCTATGCAGGTATTTATATAACAACCGGATTGAATTTTTGCCAACGTTTCCAGAACTGAAGCTTCTTCGGGCTTTGTGAGTAAACTTTGCAAAAACGGTAGGGCAAAAGTGAATACGACGAACGAATACATACGTCCAAACTGCTTTAAATTATTATATTCAGATAGTGTTTTTAATTTTGTTTGAATGAGAGATTCCAGACCTACAACAAGCACTAATCTTCGTGGCAATCATAATAATTTTGCCACTCCCTCTCCTAAAAATGCGTAGCTTTAGGAATAAATGTTCTCGGAAGACGGGCTAACTGTTTGAACGTATCGTTTACTTCTTGAATTAATTTTCTCCAGGTCGCTCAAGGATAACAAAATAGAGAATCTGGGGCAGGACTGTTTCAACGAACTTCCCAATTTGCAAGAACTGTAAGTATGAAATTTCACTGTATGAACTGACAGGAAACTAGGGAATATTGACGATGATATCACAGAAACTATAGCGTTAAGTAAGTAATCGTGCTGGAAGTAGTCTTATCCGTTCAGTCGTGCAAGTATTGTCTTGAAAGGAGCGTAAAGGCCCGTTTACACAGGCGATTTTTGTCGCGCAATTCGGTGCAATTTTTGTCGCCATGAAGTTGCATCAAGTTTCGAACATGTCCGAAACTTGATGCAACTTCGGCGCGACAAAAATTGCATCGAGTTGCACGACAAAAATCGCCTGTGTAAACGGGCCTTGCAACTTCTTGCAACTTCGGCGCGACAAAAATTGCACCGAATTGCGCGACAAAACTCGCCTGTGTAAACGAGCCTTAAGTATCATAGCTTCATATTCCAAGTTATGCAAGAATTCGTGTTATAAGCTCTGCACATGTATGTATACTACTCGCATTAGAAGGAAACATTCACGAATCCACTGCTATGGTCACGTGGCCTGGTCAGCCATTTTGCAACCTGTGGAGATTCCAGCACATTTTTTGCTTTCAGTTCCGCAAGCTTGACAACTCTGCTCTCATTGGCCACCATGTAAATATGATGCAACTATTAGATGACTACTGCTGTGTTCCATCTCCTCTATTGCAGCAATCTTGCAGGCACAAACCAGTTCGCCTGCGACTGTAACGTATACGACTCTCTTGTTGTCGCTATTGACGCCTTAAGTTCCTCAAGAGCAGCCGTCTGCCGTACACCTTCACGAGTAGCTGGGGCAAAGTTCTACCCAGGAGGGTCCTACGAGGCATTTTACCGTCAAATGTTTCTCTGCAGTAAGTTATTAATGTAACAAAATAACTGTAAACAAATTTAATGTCAAGTGCATTGAATGCTACAGCTGAACTGCATCTAGAAATGAGCTTAAAACTGAAATTCCAAATAAGAATAATTACTTTGTATTTCTTCCAATTCCACCCAGTCAAGTTGACAACAACCAAAACTTTTTTACCCTAAATATTTACAAAAGGGAGAATATATATAAATAATCAGGGGTCTGGCTGCCTGAAATAACTGTAGAGTTAAAAAGGGCAGGCAGCCAGTGTTGCAATTATGTAATGCAAGTTAAGGTCGGTAAAGCACACAACACCACAGAACATTACGGTGAGCAAAATAAAAAAAGAAAATAATATATTAGAATATTGAGGATGAATAAAATGGGAGAACTATAATAAGAAAACTTATCAATTATCATTACTATAAGGAAAAGTTAGAGCAAAACAGCCCTTGAGTTGAACAATACAGGCGCTAGCTAGTATCTTGAGTACAAACAACGCCCGAGTCGAGTACAAATATCACGCGATATGTATTCAAGACTGGTTGGAGACTATCTATTGTATTCTTGTACCTTCTGAAACCTAAATTTAAGTGTAGTTTCGTTGTATATTTAGCTTGCCATTTGCAGTTTTGTATGCAAAATATACCCCAAGACTCGTTTAATGATGACAGTAATAAAATGTCTTCAAATACAAACGTCTTAAACCTGTTAGCGGGATTTTTGACCTATTTTTGACATTTTTTCTGACATTTTTTGGTGAGATGTTCCATTGTATATATATTGAAATTCTATATATTCACTTGGAAGCTCAGTTTGTAACAGTATTTAATAAAACTATTTCAGAAAAAAGAAAACAATAGAAAAATAATTCCTTCTAAATAATTAGTTATTTTGAAGAGATACATCTCGTCCTAAAAAAAATTCCGTCTCCATCTTGCGTCGTATTTTAACTATGTTCTTGTTACTGTTATACCGCTTGACAAATAGTCCTTTTTAATTGCAGATCCTGTCAACGTATCGGCATCAGCGCCTGGCGATTTTCAACTGAATGTCACGTGGGACAGGCCTCATGAACTTCACTCGTTCATCAACTTCACACAGAACACGACAAAGCTTAGCACATGGGACGCTGTCAAGGTGATATTGAACACTTATTTACTAATTTATAACGGTAATTGAACTGAGTGGAGTGTAGTTTGGTCTGAAATCATATGCGTGATTTTAAAATCGAACGAGCGTGCAGCACAAGTTCGATTTGAAATCACAGGAAAACTGCACGACACGAAGTTCAATAACAACTTTATTACATCCATTTTGAATCGTACAATTTCATTGCCCAAATACCCTACAGGATTTTAGTCAGTACCAATAACTTATTGATAAAGTAAACAAAAAGGCACAAGATTGGATGAACCTTTGTTTAAGTGGAATTAAGCTACCAAATCAAGTTCACATCAGCAATACAAAATGGCAGAAATCCGTACTCTATCATTGTCATGTTTAGGTACCACTGATCACTATCCTGTTTCTGCCTTTTTTAGATAAAAAGTGTACACTACTCTGTGACGTGTTTAAGCGACGATGCTCCAACCTTGACAGGCACTTCACCAAAAGAGTTCCTCTTGTTCACTCAAGCTGACGGTGTGCGGGCTGGGACCGACTACACGTGCCACGTGACCATGACAGCATCTGCTTATAATGGGACGTTCCTTGGAGGGGGACCCTTAGGATCTTTGTGGACTAGGACGACACCAGAAAGCGAAAAAACGTCGGTTACTACCGTAGAGGGAAAAGGTAACTGAAGTTTATTTTATGCACCTTATTCATTTTACACACCTTATACAGAGGATTTGGATCTTTTACAAATCGTAACGACTTTACAACATCCTCGGTAAAAACAATGATGACATGAACTATTATTATGTTATCCATTGGGAACGTACTGACATTGATATTTCTACATCCGACACGTGACAAGATCAGACTGCTGTTTGTTAAACAACGTAATGTTTCATCTAGAAAAAGGTGAAAAGTTATATTCGCATTTTACATGTGCACCAAATTAATCTCAAATTTTATCTCCTAATATGTTACCAAATAAGCTACTCACACATTTTCCTTGAGTATTGAATAGAGCGCAGTAAAGAGTGGGGTCCAATAGACTTGGCTTTTTTCTAACCATTATCTTTGATATACCGAAGCAACTTGTCATTTGTTGAACATCATAACATTGTAATCACCTTTTCTTAAGGGGTGCCCTAACTACTTAGGTGTTTTATTGCAACAAAAGCATTCAGCAGCTGTAGAATAACTACTCAGGGTCATCACGTTACCAATGTCTTGTGTTATGTCGAACACGCCCAGGAGAGACATAGAAGAATAATGTCAATACAATATACTGAATATTCCAGTATAAGTCACTGACTGGATCGAAAAAACGACAACATTCCCAAGAAGTTAGAAGATGCCTCCAGGATTTCCCTTTTCGTCCCTTCCCAGACGCTATATGTTCGTAAATAACATACGCTAACGGAATTAGTCTACAGGATGTTCTTATTTCTGACATTTCAGCTCCAGTAACCAACACGACAGCCAACAAGACCAACTATTTCCTGGATGTTACCTTCTATGATTTCCGGTATGTAATAATAAAAAGGTATCGGTAGGGGTTGTTTACATGGTAACTTTTTACAATCATTGTGATGGTAAACAAACTATTTTGTAGAAAATAAAAAATATAAATATAATCGCACTATACAAAAAACGTCAGGTTATGAATAACGTTTTCTTTGCGTTACGTTTATGGTATTACATGCATTCATTTTTAGCCTATCCATTGTATGATTTGTTGTTTGTTTTACAGAGCTGCTGACGGTGATTTCGTCGGAATCCCCAGTAATTACCGTGAAATGTACAACAGCCCAAGATACATTGCAAGCCCGTATACCAGTTGGCTTGCGGTGTCTTCAAATCCAACTGGAGATAGCTTCTCTGATTGGTTCAGAGCCGAGTCATCAAGAAACCAGCATTATGAAGGCAACCTGGAACTAAAGAAACAATGGGAGACAGACTCTAATGGGAATCCAGTGTTTCGGTATTTTAATGACAAATTTTTCCCAGTTGATGGCCGTGGATGGGGAGCTGAAGGACAGAGGGATTGTTACACTAACGCGCTCAGGAATTATGGGTATGTGGCAATGTACGGGCAGAACATGAATGCACGCATTTGCTCTTTACAGTTTCTTAATACAGCATAGACTATTGGCTAACAGAAAAAATTGCATGTTTTATAAGAAAATAAAACAAACTAAGCATACAAAGAAGTCATCAAAATAATGGGTTGTAACGGCTTCAAACAATCCAGTTATTTGGCACGTGAAAAATATAAAAAAAAACACGCCATGAAAATGCTGTACATGTATAACTTAAACGTTTGTAGTGCAATGTTGTCATAAATGTTAACTCAATACTTTTCTTAGATTCACGGCCGCCGTTCGCACGACGTTCAACTTCTCTGGCCAGGAAAATATGGCTTTTGCTGGTGGTGAAGAACTATGGGTGTTCATCAATGGCCAGCTAGCAGTGCAGATTTTTCACAATCCTTTGAACAGCACGATTCCATGTGCGACAATCAACTTATCTCCCGCCCTTAAGGGTTAGTTACCTGATCCTTTATTTGTTGTGAAAATAAAACGGTTTCGGACAATTTGAAGCAGAGATTATCCCTCAAGTACTGCTTTATTGATTTTAGGATCCTCCAACAAAATCTTCCTATTTTCAAAAGGCGATTTTATCTCTGACTTAAGGCTTGATTGGAAGATTACAATTTTTGGTGATTTCTATTGCTACAGAGATTATGAACTGGGCATTTTTCCCTTTACAAGGCCGGTTAAGCAAACACTCATGAAGGGTTGGGAAATTTTAAAAAAGTTTTCAAGCTAACATAAAACTACTTTCGAAATCTCCCCCGGAATCGTGGAGTATTTGCATCACGCTATGTGTACAGAAAAGCGAGCGAGAAGTTATTATCGTTTGTACTTAGCCTTGTGCAAAACGGCTAAACAACTTATCCAATTTGGCAACAACAGATCATCAACCAAGTTAAAAGCTCTAAATTTAAAAACGCAATAAATCATTTGAACTGCCGCGTGTAGACGTAGCAAGTAACGAAATTGGGTTTTCCTCGGTGTAAGAACCTGTGAGGTTTTTCTTTGTTTTGGAGCTATTCTTTTCATACTCTATATTGTTTCGTAGTTCTTTGTTGTCTTCAACTTGGTTGTTCTTTGTTTTACTCTTTTTTTTTTCGTCACTGGTGAGTTTCACAGGTTCTTGCATCGAGGATTGGCCACAAATTTTGACAAAATGACATGAAAAAAGTAATCATAGTTGACTCCTTGACACTGCTCTTCTTCTTTAAGGTGAAACTGAAATCGTTCCCAAGCATGGTGCAGTTGTTGGTGGAAAGTGTCAAGAATCAGGATTCCTGACATCTCAAGCATTCAACATGACTTTGCGAGTAAGTAGTCACAGCGTTGATATCCAGCATTGCTATGAAGAAAGCAATACTGCTCTATATGTCCTTGTTCAAACGCCGCATGATTTGAGTTATTGAAATCACCTTTTCTTTCTCTTCTTTTTTTCCCAGGTTGGTGTCCCGTATCATCTGAACGTTTTTGTAGCTGAGCGTTTCAAGTGCGACTCCAATCTGCTAGTTCAAACCAGTGGAGTTCAGTTTGTCCGACAGTGGGAAGCAACTCGTCCTGTTGACTACATATCTGATATCAGTGAAAATCTGCATGTTGGTGCTTTGGTTCAGGTATAATATTGCGACTAGTTCACGCCTTTTAACTGCAAATTACATTAGCATAAGAATAAGAATGAGGAAGATGAAATGACGAAAGAAATAAAGAAAGATGGTAAAGATGTAATGTTTATCATGCCACGAGCGTGGGACAAAAAATGTTTAAGACCTTGTTTGATTTACATAATTTTGGTGCGACTTTAAATCAGTTCAAGTCTAAGGTGTATTAATTCCTTCCCCATCTTTCAATGCAGGAGTTTAAAGTGTCAGATGCTTTCTCCACGGGGCCCTACAAAGTGGAAATTTTGTCTGGCAATGAACAACGCAGATTCGACATTAAGGAGGAGACATACTCCCCACCCTCCCCTCCCACTACAGCAGCTCCAACTTCTTTCGTATTGGACAACGAAATAATTTTCTTTTGCCCAAATGGCACTGCTAATGCCACTGTCGAACCCATTACTACTGCTGCCCCAGGTTTGTTCTAAATTATGCTGATTTATGTAAATGCTGTGAAAGCGAGGTGGCCTAATGGTTAATGCGTTGCACTCCGGATCGAACGAGTCGAGGTCATTGCGTTGTGTTCTTGGGCAAGACACTTAACTCTCACAGTGCCTCTCTCAATGCAACCCAGATGTATAAAGAGGTACTGGCGAATTTACTGCTGGGGGTAACCCTGTGAAGGACTAGCATCCCATTCAGGGCGTAATAGAAACACTCTTATTCCCTTCATGCTACTGAAACCAGGATAAGCTCGGGCCTGATGGGAAACTAACCACGAACGCAGGCTTAATTATATTTATGTCAATGTTATGTTGAAAGATAATGGAATGATTGTGTGGGGAGAAGAACTAAAAAATAACTAAAAAGAACTAAAAAAAAACTCGAAAGAACTTAAAAGAACTCGAAAATGCTTCTGTGGCTTGTATTTGCAAGTTTCGCTGCAAAAGAGGTCATACTCTCTTGGCTTGGTAACAGCTGAATTTTTCCTGGTTTCCGCTCTATATTTCAGGGGTCGAGTCCTTTACTATTAACACACCGTCAGCAAAGTTGGTTCTCAAGTCTTCATTGGATTACGAGCATACAACAAGTTACTTATTGACCCTAAAGATTACAGACACGGGAAAGGCAGCACAACCATCGGGAAATATCACTATCAAGGTAAAAGAAATTTGATTTAGGCCTGTGTTCTTTTTTCTTCCACTAAAGGTTTGCCAAAACAGAAAAATAAAGCAATGCGACGTTATGCTGTTTCCAACATTATTGTCAAGTAGAAAGTGACAGTACCAAGATAATGGTTGAATGTAAAGTAGTGAAAAAGTACTGATTGACCTGGAAAGTTATGGAAATAACCTAGTGAGGGTGTAATCTGACTCCTTTGAGTTCTATGATAAGGTGTATCTCGTAAATGGGCATTCGAATTGATTTCGGCACTTTTTAAAAACGAAAAATTTGTAACTCACTGAGAGTAAATATCTACCGTTACTGATAAACTTAATATAGATAGGTATAATACACTTTTCCTTCTTTCAGGTGTTTGTTTTGGACTACAACGACCACTGCCCAGTTTTACCAAATGTCAATTATGATCTGAAGCCCATCCCCCCACTTCAAAAGGCAGCATTCTTTGTTGCTGCGGCAACCGACGGAGACAGTGGAATAAATGGAAAAATAACGTACAAAAGAAGTCGTGTATTGGAAGCAATGTAAGTTTAATGTCAAGACGGACTTTATTTTAGTCTTAACGTTGCTTCTTCGTCACCATCGCAGGGGTGACATAAACATCCCGGCGTATCCAATCGATGAAAACCGATGATCGGAAAACCAATCGATCAATCGATATCAATCGATAAAATTAGTTAATTGGTATCGATTGGTATCGGTCAATCAATGATCAATCGATAACCACACAAAAGCCGTTCATCGATTGCTATCGATTGGCACATTTAACTCGAACAGACGTCACGCACGCTACCTGTCCGATCATCCGCCATTTTTAGGAAGCCCTGGTGACGAAATTAGTAAAATATTCTAACCCAGTCTTCTCAATGCAAAGAACAAACAGCGCTTCATTACGAATTACACACTTGCCCGTCATTGCCTTTCCGTTTCATTATGTCAAAGCAAGAAGTCCGGGAAGAGGCTCTGCTGAATATAAGATGCGTCGTCAAAGGCTATCATCTTTGCCGTTTCGAGGTGAATGTCGGCGAAGTGTTTACCGTAAACAAGAAGAGGGGATTGTGATAGCTGTTCAGAAAATACCACAAAAGCCGTGAGTCGAGCAGGAAAACGCCAAAACTAAAATGGTCCATCCCTTATTACTATGATGAAAAAAAGGAACGTCTTTGTACGACTGGATTTTCAATGAAGGAGTATAGTGGGTAGCCCGACTTCACTCACATGGTTGGTCGGTTGGTTGGTTGGTTGGTCCATCAGCTGTAAACATTTTGATAAGAGAACTAAGAGTGTAGCAAGGCGGCCGTAATAAGGCTATTTTTTAAGGTTTAACAAGGAAGAGAAAAGCAAAGAAACAAAATGCGGCTGAAAATTATGTGTGGAAGGTACTTGACCGCCGCAAAAGCGATGCAACATGCGATATTTCCATGCGTTACAGCTGCTTGTAACGCATACATAGAAGATTCCTCGCATAACATAATTTCCTATTGCAAAGATAACGCCGGAATTTTCAACTACGATAAACAAGTTTATCTACCACATAATCTGGTTTCGAACTGATAATCTCTGACTTCGTAGAACGTCATCTACCGCGTTGTACATTTTTAAAAAGTTCGGGTAAAAATATTTATATAAACGCAATAGACAACGTGGGGGTCCATTGAGCCGCTGATTACCTGCAACGACCACCGTAGGCTCACACAAATTGTCACAGCGACCGAGTATCGATGTGTACTTGCGGCAAGCTAGCTAGTGAAAGTGGTGATTTACTGGCCAAATATCTTGTTTACTGCAGTGGAAGTGGCTCAATTCGCTCACCAAAAGACTTGTTTTACTGGTTATACCTTCCATCCATATCGTGAATGTGTGTAGACGCTCGGCAGTGGTTTTCTTAGAAATTGGAGCTCACAGGATCGGGGGACGGACCCGTATATTTGTTAGCCTGCGTAGCAAGCGTTCCCGTGCGAACGAAGCGCTATGTGTCCCGCGAGGACTCCCGCGAGTAAAGATTCTGGTCGCGCGAAAATTGGGGCGAGAGCAAAAAAGGAAAAGGAGCAGGGAGGGGGTGGGGCAGCGAGGGAACGCTTGCAAGCAAACCCCACGATTCTAAAAAACGCCCACCGATTTCTTCACGGGTGAGTTCATTCATAGATTGACAACTTGTCAATGGCGCCATTTTTCAGTGAGTCACACAACAGCATCATTTAGCTTCAAAATGCCTTTTTAAAAGCCAAAATACTTCAAATTTTCGGGGAATAAAAGAAGCGCTTTCCATCTAGCGAAAGTGATGGTGTCAACACTTTAAATTTAAAACAGAACAATTTTTTGCGTGCTGAACAAGACCGCTCACATTTCAATCGGCCGGAAACTCGCAAAGGGAAATCACAAAAGCACTCTATAGTTTGTCTGGAGCTTTTAAATAATTAGTAGAATGTTCGGCTTAAAGAGCAGGTTTTCGTGAGGTTGATACAGTTTAGCAGTTTAACGGTATTATATTGTCCTACGGGGGAAAATTTATTTAAAACTGTTTAGCGTCCGCACTGGAAGCGGTTGTTTTGAAAACTGTCAGCGTGAGCAAATTGGCTGGCGTTAAATTTTGCAAAACGACCAAAACAAAGGATGAGTCGCCGCCGGCTTCTTTCACGTCAGGATAAGTAAAACGACTCGGAAATCTAAGTTGAAGTTGCCAAATAATGCTGGCAAAACACGTTCCTCCTTGCCGTTTTCCTTCGCACACAGACAACTGAGCTGAAGAATGTTAAAAGCTTTTGCCAAATCCATCAGACAGGCACAATCAATACACAAATTGATGGCATATAATATCCGGCTAGATTGCAGAATACCCGGCCCACTTTTTCACATCTTCAAATGCTGCTCCCGCAGTCCCGGAGTCACCAAATAAATAGAACAAATAGCTGCTCCCGCAGTCCCGACGTCGCCAAATAAAAAGTCCAAATAGCTGCTACCTGCTCCCGCAGTCCCACAGTCCCGCAGTCAAGATAATTTACATAACAACAGTATGCAAACGTCACGAAATATAATGTTTTGTCCTCGATCTTAAGAGCGTCGCGGCAAGGATAAGATAAATACATGTGTATTTCTCGTTCTTAAAGCGTGTTGCAGCAAGGATAATTGGAATAGATGTGTATTTGTCGTTCTTAAAGCGTGGCAAGCATAAGAGGAATAGATGTGCTTACATAACAACAGTATGCAAACGTCACGAAATATAATGTTTTGTCCTCGATCTTAAGAGCGTCGCGGCAAGGATAAGATAAATACATGTGTATTTCTCGTTCTTAAAGCGTGTTGCAGCAAGGATAATTGGAATAGATGTGTATTTGTCGTTCTTAAAGCGTGGCAAGCATAAGAGGAATAGATGTGCTAGTATTTCGCGTTCTTAAGAGTGTCGCGGCAAGGAAAAGTGAAAATACATGTCTATTTCTCGTTCTTAAAGCGTTTTGCACGAATAATAACTACAATAAATGTTTATCTCTCGTACTGCATGTGTATCTTTATTCAATGTTACGGAACGCATTTAACTTCAATGACAATTACAACTTATTACACGATTCGATTTACTAAAATGTAACTGAACCTAAAAAACATTATTATTTCTCGCTCTCAGTTACGTTTAAGACAGCTAACCAAACTTAGTTAGCCATACCTCACAAATACAAAATTTCAAACAATAAGCTACATAAGGAAAGGAAATTACACTGATTGTTTCACATACTGAAATGTTCGCATTATCTTGATATTGTATTGTAAAGTTTCTTCACATCTTGTAAAAAAATTTCAAATAAGTCCTGGTCCCTATTCATGTAGCGCCACATGAACTCCGCTAAGTAAGAAGAAAAGTGGTGTTTTCTGACGCCAAAAGAAGGGAGTTTACACTTAGCTTGTCGCCAGTGTCCTTCCATTTTGTTTGTGCTGTCGCCATTTTCGTTCACAAATTCCTTTGAGTGGTTAACAGTTCTATGAGTGTAGCCATACTTTTCCAAATTGCAGTACGCTTTCCAACAGTCTGAAATTATTATTGTCCCAGGCTCAATCCACTTTTGGATGATAGGTAGTAAAGTTGCTTCATCTCGTTTCTCCACGGCTACAAGGAAACATTTTCTGCTGTCTGTCTCGATTCCACCGAACACCCACTGCCCTTCAACATGATGGCCACGATGGTATTTTCGCTTTCCGAATTTACTTTCGTCAATTTGCACGACCTTGCCTTGCCCTCCTATTTTCACGCTGTTTTCAAATAACGTGACCTCGCACACCTCACGACAAAAATTGTCCCAGTCCACGCCAGTGTTTGTTGCTAGTCCCAGTTCGTGGCGGATTTGGGCCTGATCTAAGTCCTGGCACCACCAATACGTACATTTCAAGATTTCTTCCAGCGTCATTCTGCTTTCCGCGAACCAGCTTTGACTTCTTACTGACATCTCCACCTTGTGCCTCTTGCCATCAATTCGCCTTCTACACTCCCATTTCACACCATCAGATCGGTCCTCGCATTTCACCAGCTGCATTTCACCTTCGCACACGGAACACATTTGTGACTTGGCTAATAGGCCTTCCTCCATCAACCATTCAATGAGAATGTCTTTATCGTGAAGTCTAACAATGAGGTCATCGTACCGCCATTTCCTGTGTTCTCCTTCTCGGCCGTAACTCCCTTTAGCCATTCCACACTGGGTTCCCTGGTCTTTTTTGACAACTTCCACTGGGGTTTGTGTAACCGTCCTACTTTGACGTGGTCGTTTTGAACCAATAGCAACTTGAACTCCTTTCTCATTCATGCCGCTCCCAGATGTCCAAGCCAACTTCGTCTTATAGGAGCACCTATTGCCTTCGCGAAAAGTTAGCATTCGCTTTTTCAGTGTTCGTTTCAATAAGCATTCTGCCGTCTTCGATTAGTTATTGTTATTGTTACTGGTCTCTTTTCAATGACAAATCCCACCTCTTTCAAAACATATCTCGCCATATGCTAATTCAAGGCAGTTACTTTCAATGCCGCCGTTTCATTATTATTATTCTCATTAACGTTTTCAACGAAATATCTCACCCCGTTCTTTCAAACTCTATTCAGATAGCAATTCTACCTTTCTATTCAGTGCAGTTGTTATCCGACACGGGTTTTCCATTCATTAATGATCATACCTCTCAATTGTTTACCTCTCTGATTTCACGCACGCATTATTTCTTTAACCCGGAACTCAAGCTCGCGAAAAAGGGAACAGTAAAAACAACTCCTTACTCCTCAAATCAAAACAGTGCACCAAGAAAAAAGATTTCAATTTTACCACGCATTCCAACACTTAACAATACCATTTTACACAAAAGCGATTTCGCGATTTCACAACTACCGCTCGATGATAACCATTACGTAAAAACTCTTTCTCATTGGTTGGTTAACAATGTCCTTTACAGGGACTGAGTTATACCGTTTCCTGTTTATGTTTTGTCAACAACCCTTTGTGTTTTATAGCATTCGAGAACAATGCGTCAAAACTATTCATTGGTCAAAATTCTAATTTGCGGCATCAACCATTGACTATCACCTTTCCACCGACTCCATTCAGTCAGTTTGCATCTTCTCTCGAACTTGCTCCGAAGTCTTTTCTTCGAAATGTACGCGCTTTCGAAACTAAACAAACAGAACGAGCAAACGTGGGTGAATTTGCAGAAGCGACTTAACGAAGTACAGTTTCCGTATGACAAACTCTTTGCAACAGAAGAAGTCCACGACTTCGTAAAAATCAAAGCGCTGTCAGTGGGTAGCTGCGAAGGCTTTTTTATACCATCGCTGTTAACAACCACGGCGTACGTTCTTGCTGCCAATCAAGCCACCGTGCAAACTGTGACACATACTCAACCACTCAATATCTTCACAATCTTTGTTGGATATCCAGGAACAGGTAAACTCTTTGCATTCGCTCTTTACCTACAACTGCCAGTGTGTTTTGAAGTAATACAGTGCAATTCAGTTTTCGAATTGCTGACTCGACTCTTTTTAACCTCTTCAACGTTCAGAAAACGAGCCTTTAATCGATAGCACTTCTTATATCAATAGCTCAATTTTCTAACCGCATTCTTTTTATACAATGTTACAGGAAAATCTTCCGCAATACAATATGCTGCTCAGGATCCCCTGGAGCACTTAGAACTGACTTCTTCCATTATCAACAAGACAACGTCCTCTGGACTGACTAAAATGCTGGCCACGCAGAAGAAAGGTCTCATCCTGTCACCCGAAGTGTTCGATGTGCTGAACAAACTGATGAAATCGGACGAGGACAACGCCACCGGTGATATCCAGTTGCTCTGCAAGTTATTTTCAGGAGAACGATGTACGTCGCATTATTCCACTGAACAGAGCCGAATAATCCAAGCAAATACACCTTTCAGTATCCTGGGATCCACCCAGCTATTGAACGCCGCAAAACTTATCGCCAAAATGGACCACGGCCATGGTTTGGTTGACAGGATGCTTTTCGCCACCCCGCTGGCATTTCGACCGACCCTAACAGAGATGGAAAGTGCCACACGACAGCTTTCTACTGAAGTGGTGCAGTAAATTCGACTAACGCCCTCGCTGGGCCGGGTATTCTGCAATTGCTCCTAATATCCTACGTTGGTCCATCTTCAGAGAACAAGCGAATTCCGCTGAGCTCAGATCTAGTTTATCGAAGCTAGAGCGATTCGAACAATTAAACGTTTTGTCCTTGTCGCCCGAGTCACGCTCGAATATTATTTCGCGCCTTGGTTCATATCAATCAGGTGAATTTGATACACTTATCAATCAGCATGACCGCGCCGCACCAATCAGAAGCCCCGTTCGTGGGCGAACGGGTTTTTCAGAATCGTGGGGTTTGCTTGCAAGCGTTCCCTCGCTGCCCCACCCCCTCCCCGCTCCTTTCCCTTTTTTGCTCTCGCCCCAATTTTCGCGCGACTAGAATCTTCGCTCGCACGCGACACACAGCACTTCGCTCGTACGGGAACGCTTGCTACGCAGGCTATATATTTGTTTGTGTTGATATTCTGCTTCGCAAGTTCCATTTTACACAACACAGGTGCGCTCTGCCCATACATACTCAAAAAATGAAAATAACATGCATATATTGGTAAAAAAATTCAGTCGTGGCTCACAGAGCTTTTGATTTATCTTTTGCAGCATATTTTATTTCTTTTAGACACAATAGGCGCCTTCATTGATTTTTTAGTTTGTATGTATGTGATCTTTGTTTTAAGCACCCTAAGCACGATTAGGTCCGTTATTATCAGGCAAGGTATTGCCGCTTTATTCATTATTTTACAACAACTCATGCTGCTGTTGTTGGCAATTTCATTGTTTGCCAAAGTTCAACTTCTATTACCAGAATTTTTCTGTGCAGGCACAATGCAACCACTTTCCGTTTTTTGAGATAACGTTTTTAAACTTCAAACGTTTCTGTTTCTGAGAGTTTTGTTCTTCTGTTAACGTTGAAAGCATTAAAATGAAATGTGTTTGCAATTAGTGCGTACAAAGATGTGATAATTATTTGCCGATTCCGTCAGCTATCAGAATTTAAAACTTGACAAAATCTGCAACCAGTCGATACCAATCGATATCAATTAATCTATCGATTGTTATTGAAAATCGATACCAATCGATAACCACACGAAACTTCGCAATCGATTGGTCATCGATTATCAATATCAATCGATTAATTGATATCGATTGGTATCGATTGATATCGATTGTCATCGATTATCGATTTCATCGATTGGATACGCCGGGAAACATACACTAGCACTTAATAAAATGTTTATCTTTTTCGTCATTCATTCATTCCATCATTCATTTATTCTTTTTTTCCTACGATGGAAGCAAATAAAGTTGCGTCATTGTTGGTAACATGTCACGAAAACAATTGAGCAAAGCAAAAAGTATTCTTAAAACTTCAAGTTTGCGACAAATCTCTAGTCCACGTTCTTGGCACATTCTCTGCTTTCCAGACGTACAATGCGGGAGGTCACTGTTCCCCTCTGTGGAGAATTAAGCATAAGGCGTAAAACGTAAAACGCGCGTGGAAAAAGTTTTTCTCTCTCTCCTTCGCGTTATTGGCTTTTCGCTCGACAATCCACAAATGGGAAAAAAGGAGAGAGAAAAAAAAAATCAGACCGAGCAGTAATCGAAGGAATTAAACGGAAAACTCAGTGGGACCTCTTGTTGAACATTAATAGGTGAGCGGAAAAATAGCTAACTGGGCCGATATTTATTTTATTTTGATAAGGATGTTGTAATGGGGTGAAACGGCCATTAATCTAACTGACAACTACACGTACACGGCTCCAAATTAATTTTAATCTTGCGTCCACCCAAGCTCATCTTACTGATTTCTGACAAATGGCCACGACTTAAACGTTTAACATTTCCCCCCTTTGATTCCCGAAGCCCTCGTATTGAAGCCACGTTGTTCGCGACCAAGAATGGTACCGAGTACATCTGGAGCAATAAAACTGTGGAGTGGACCTACAAATACTACATCTTTGCTGTGGATGGAGGAACTCCAAAACGAGGCGACAGGATACCGCTGACCATAACCTTCAACGCCACGTGTCAGGACTCAGGTGGAATTTTCGTGAATTCGACAAGTGGAGAGGTGTTCTTCAGGGCGCCTGGCATGACAGGATCAGAATATCGTGAGTAGCAAACTAACCACTTTTACAATTAGTACCTACACTGTGAATAGACGTCGTAAAATTTCCGATAACAGCCACAACCCTCCCTTCCGCCGAAAGTAATCCTCTCACCATCTCAATCAAAAATAGCCTTGTGGACAGTTGATACAGTACGCGGTCTTCCAGGTATACTTTAAAATGGAACTCCAACTTCAAGTGCATTTAAGTGAGCTGGACGTCTCTCGTCAATGAAAATTTTGTTTGAGTTTAGATTTAAAGGGAGTTTTTTCGCAACGTGAACTTGGTCCTTTAATTTACTGCCTCGTCAAATGATGCAATTTGAAGCTTATGTACGTGCATTTTAAACGGGAGCAAGAAATGTCGATAGGGTAAGATAAAATAAAGACACAACATCCAGGCGTGATTGGAAATGTTTTTTGGTCCAGGAAAGAAACGAGAAACTAAACAAAACAAAACAGAACAGTTTTTGCATAGTTCTAAGATGATAGATTTTGACTTCATATGCCGCACTTATGTAAATAAAATCTTGCCTTATGTTATTTCAGCTAGAAATTCAACCACGAAACCGAAATGTCGTCGCTGTAGGACTGGGTACTATTGTGTTGGTGACGGAACTGAAGAGAAGTGCGGAGTGACGTCACCAACGGAATTTTCATTTGGAGGAGCAACAAACTGTAGCGCGTGTTGGGAAGGCTGGGTACGAAATGACGTCATAACATGTATGCATGCGTGCTATTCCAATGCCTAGCACTTAACTCTAATACTTATTGTAGTTGCAATTAAAGATGTCTTAAAATTATTTCGATCGAATAGAAAACTCCTTGGCCTACGAATAATCAGCGATTACGCGCCTCTCTTTTCTCGTTTTAGCATTTTAAATTCAAGTAAACTCCGAAAATTCAGTGTTTAACAACGTTTCCTTTTTTCTAACTTAGGATTTGGCAATAAATACTGACTATTTGATTAAACGTATATGAAATGAACCACATAAAAAAATATGAAATACCAGTGACAGAAAATCCACTGAATCGACAATTTCTGCTAGTAGGTATTTTATTCACGATTATTCCCCAGACAGCGTTTGTGATATGTTGCTTTCCCTATGGAGTGCATTATTGGTTTGTTCAGTGTCTAATTCGTCTCTACATTTCTCTTCCAGTTATGTCATAACGGTACTACGTTACCTTGCCCGCCAAACACTTACGTCAAATGTAACGCAACGGTAAGTGCATAGAAAATATTTAAGTCATCACGTTACTCAAACGTGTCCGTCAATGGCACTTGAATCATGTTTGACTCATCTATTTACTTACGCGATTCTCAATTTAGTGGTGTCCAGAGAAGTGCTTTCCGTGTGAGCCCGGCACAGTTTGTAAAGCAGGAAGGCAGTACGAGTGTCGTCCCGGGACATATAGTGATGGAACCGGTGGGTTCTCATTTATCTTATTTAACATTACTTCATAAAGCCAGTAGCCACGCACTAGTGAGTGTGATGTTTAGCTTGTTATTGCTGCTGCTGTTGCTGTTGTTGCTGATGATGATGATGATGATGATGATGATGATGATGATGATGATGATGATGCTGTTGTTGTTGTTGCTACTGCTGCCGTTGTTGTTGTTGTTGCTGCTCCTGTTGTTGTTGATGATAATGCTGTTATTAATGATGATGCTACTGCTGTTGTTTTGTTGCTGTTGTTGTTGTTGCTGCTGCTGCTGCTGCTGCTGCTGTTGGTGCGCTGCATCACGGACATAAGGCTATTCTAGCTACCCCCTCTTGAGTATTTGTAACACTATACGAGATGTCGCAGCTCCCAACCTTTAAGAAACCTTAATAGCTGTCCATCTAGTGTTGTCGTTTGCACCATCTCCGAACTTCATGCCATGATCTTTGAGACATTTTAGGGACCACCAAGTTTGTTTCGATCGATCGATCGATCGATCGATCGATCGATTGATTGATTGATTGATTGATTGATTGATTGATTGATTGATTGATTGATTGATTGATTGATTTTCTACAGGTTTTCCTTGTAAGATATGTCCACCCGGAAGTTACAACAACGTCACGCGGGCGGAGTCTTGTTACTGTTGTAAGTCTGGTTACAGTAGTACGTACATGAAGACATCGTGCCGTGCATGCCCCGCTAATGAGTACGCTGACCAGGGAGACTTCCCTAACTGCACACTCTGTCGGACGTGCTTTACGAAAGCATCATATGCATGTAAGTAGTGTCTTGGACATTGCATCTCTTTGTGGCATTAAAGACAATACAACTCCACCAAGGCGTTTTACGCCAGTGAATATTTAATATATACATTTAGGCAGGCCTAAAAGCGGAGCTCCCATGCATTTATCTTTTTTTTGCTCGAGTAAATTACAGTGTTACCAAATAAGAAACCACACTATATTTCTTAGCTTATACGGTGGCCCATATAGGTACAAAAAACCTCTCATGATTTTGTTGACGAAAGCGACGTCAATATATTTCGTGGTTAACCCGTATAAATTTTCCTGCCTTTAGTGACAGGTTCTAAAATTGAAATTGACGAGTGCACTTTATTGGGTTCCTCACGTATGCACGTAGGTGCAAAACAAATCTTAGTCAAACTTTTTACAACGTTTACTGTACACTAATTCGTAATACACCTCTAGGACCTCTATGAGTTATTCAATGTAAAAAGAACCTTGACCTTGTTTTTATTACTACAAAACCATCAGAGCAAGAAAATCAACTCAAGGCAAAAACAGAAAACAAAGTGAACTCGCTGCTTAACACAGTAAACAAAATGAACTCACGGCACGGCAAACTGAGAAAATCACGGCGGCAAAACAAACTCTGCAAATTGATGGTGCCGGTTATGTAAGTCATTTTAAAGCAGTTTTTGTGTAAGAATTGTGGCAGTTTGTGATTTGGAAACTGGTGCACGCTAACTTAGAATAAGCTTACAATGTTGTTTTGACTGTTTTGAACTGTCTTCCTTTTCGTTGCGGTTTGGTTGCATGATTTACTAATTCTGTTTCATCGTACGCGTTGCTATTAAAATGCCTAAGAGAATTTTATGTAGAGAACTGAATGAATTTTCTTCATTTCTGGTAAGTAAATATGCGGTAGGTTAAGTCTGAACCCACTCAGCCTAGCACAGGTAACTCGAAACGAAACCGGCAAATTCAACACGCTCACTAATAAGCAGAGATAAGAGAAACAAAACAAATGCAAGCGAGCCGAAATCGTGATTTTGATCTGTGAAGCTAAATAATTTGTTTTCAAAATCCAATAATGAACATCACAGTTAACTCCGCTAACTAAAACTGAAAATAATTAGTCTAAACAAAATATTTACTAAACAAAATAAATGTGTAAAATGTACAAACATGAACAGGCTTGATAAATATTTACGTGAAGATCTGAAAACCTACACAACTTCAAATTCATTCATTAATGAAATATATAAATTCTCTCAATATAAAATTAGGCTTATGCTTAGTGCATACATTTACGTTTGTTACCTCATTATTGAAGAAGGCTTATAAATTCTGTAGGGCAAAGCTTTCAAACCAGCCCAATAATATCGGACACGAACACGGCAGTCTCGTTGCAAGCTTAGTCCAACACCAGCGACATATTCATTATATGAATTATCACCGAACAACAATTTCTTCCTTTCCATCGGTGTAGCCTTTAACAGTCTTTTATCCTTCACTTCAGTGAACTTGATCGGCTCTGAATTCACTTTTGTTTGAGCTCAATTCAGTGATATTCAGCCTTGCTCAGCCGCAGGTCGAACCCTGGACATCGCGCTCTTTTTGACTTGTTATCCAGTATATCATGTTCAAATCGGCAATTATTTCGGATCTTCCCGTAAGAGGTTGTCCTAAATCATTTGGCATAAGTTTCCATGATGTGCATGAGTAAATAAAGCGAGAAATACTCGCGAAAATTGATGTTCGCCAGCAGCTTTCTTCGCATCTTTCATTCAGCTTTAAAGGTGAACAGCGTACCAAAGATTTACCGCCTTTTCGAACAATCGCTTCGTTTAAGTTGAAATGAAATGTCCAGATCATTTATTTAACATGTGAAAAAAACTAAACTAAATACTGTATTTCTAAAATAGATTTAGCTAAGCCTAAAAGCAGAGCTTGCGGGTTATTTACCTTGCCCTTTATTTAAATCTGAATTTACGCGATGATAAAATTATCAGGCTAAGTAAAAACTGAGTACTTGAGCCCGCGATCAATTGGAAAACATTACCTGGTCAGCGGTCAACTTCCAAAAAAGACGTCCCCTCGATTAGCTCTACGCCTGAGCCCGCGATATGGTCATGTGATACTGGTCAGCGGATACCTTGTTTTGACAGCTGTCAATTGACCATGACATGGAAGTTCAATATCAAAGATTTAACAGTAACCAAAGCGGTAATTGTTCTGTGACTCCCCTCCCCCTCCCCCAGAGTCTGTACGGACGGACGGACGGACGGACGTACGGTCACGTGATTACCAAATTTTCTCGGCTTGGTGGTTTACCAAATTTTCTTACCCATGGTGCTCCGCTGGCGCGCTTCGCGCGCTGGAATTCCGCTATAAATAGTGAACACTTCTGTAAGCTAGCGTTCTTGCGGATTTTATTATTGATTGCTACTTCAAGAAATCTTCTGCAAAAGGAATGCAGCATTTTATGGCACCATTGTTGGATCTTGTTTGGCAGGAATAGTTATTTTGTGAATTTTTACAAAACAGGTCCATGCATGGAAGATCCCTGCTTTCCTTCAGTGGAATGTCACAATGTCGGAAACGGATCATTTGTGTGTGAATCCTGCCCTGATGGGTTCGAAGGAGATGGAAAATCATGCACTGACATTGACGAGGTAATGTGCTTTCTTGTACAACAGCTGTTATATAAACCGTTGTACATGTAATTGACTGCTTAACTGAACGGCTTTCTGTCCGCCTGCCTAGCTGACTGACTGACTGACTGACTGACTGACTGACTGACTGACTGACTGACTGACTGACTGACTGTCCGACTGACTGGCTGACAGACGGGCGGACGAACGGACGGACGGACGGACGGACTAACGGACCGACTGACTGACGGAGGGACGGACCATGTTTCGTATTGATGGCCATTTCTGCACCTTTCATTTCTTCTTTCATTTCCCGCCTAGTGCAACCTGGCCAATCCATGTTACGATCCTGATGAATGCGTGAATCTCTCTCCTGGGTACCGATGTGGAGGGTGTCCAACCGGGTACCGCGGTAATGCTCCATCAGGTGTGGGCCTGGAACATGCGCAGAAGTACAAACAAAAGTGCGAGGAAATAGATGAGTGCACTGAAGGCATCGACACATGTGATCCAAACTCGAACTGCATTAACACAATGGTAAGTACGATATGAATTCTAATCATGTTATGTACGTTAAATCTTAAAATTGTTACCCATTCTACCTAATCGTAGCCATCGATGCATGATTTTTTTTTTCTCACACAACTAATGTACTCAGTCAGAAGGCAAATAAAAGAAAATAAGAAAAAAATCAGACCACAGGTGGAAATCAATATGTGAGCCTGGGACTTTGAACTTGACTTCTAAAAGCCTCGGTCAAACGGAGGAGCTGGTTGTCGCATATTGAACTTACTTGTGTACAGACGTGCGTTGGGTGGCAGTCAAAATGTAACCAAAATGAAAACGAAGGTCTTGTGATCAATTTGCATTGACTTGGGTGGCCAAACGGTAAAACATCTGATATGCGTTCAAAGTTTGATCCCGGTCAAGTTGAACGCAACACAAGTGAGCACAAGGTTGTTTTTTAGACATTGGCACTTAAGTAAGTGTACGCGGCAACTTTCGAATTTGTCAATAACAACTAGTCTAGAGTATTATTTCGGTTGTAATCAAATAGTTGGTTTGAACTTTTTCAGGGAAGTTTCAAGTGCAGTCCTTGTAAGCCAGGATTCATTGGTGATGGATATCTGGGATGTTATCCTGGTGACCTGTGCACCAGTTCACAGCATACCTGCCAAGCGAATGCGCAATGTTCTTCGACAGGAGCCGGCAAATACAAGTGCACGGTATGGAAATTATATGATGTCAGTTTATTAAGCGGCGCATCACATGTTTGACAAACTAACTTATTGCGCATCTTATACAATAGTGAAAAACGCCACTGTTGTGCTAAATGCGTATTCCCCTGATGCAGTGCACGATTTGCAAATAAAATAAGTAACTTGTACAGGGGAACGGCCCATACAATAAAGGAAATGTAGAACATGTTGCACACCATACATAGAACGTAAGTTTTACTATTAACACAAGAAATGAAACTGTCTTATCTCATAATAGCTATAGTTATCGGAGAAAGCACTTTTTACGTTTTCAAACGTCATCGCAATGGATTTTGATCTGTAGTTACGAATGAATCAGAGCCGTTTTTTGAGAGGAATGCGACAAAGAGTAGAACGGCTCTGTCAGTGTTTAAAAAATTGCGCCATATTGTTTCCATCCCCCAAGTTCTTCCTCAACCAATTATCCCTGTTCAAACAACTACTCACACTGTACCACGTGTAGACCGTACAAAATCAAAAGTAATTACAAATTGTATCGAGAGATTGGACGTAGGGGTGAATTCATCGGTGGAGCACCTGGAAACCTCCAATCAGACATCATATCTAAATACACTAAAATTGCAGCCAGGATTCACATATTAAAAATACGTAAAAAACAACGTTTTGTTAAAATACCGTTAAAGATATTATATATGGTCAGCCGTTTCATTTTGTTCTTGAGACAGAAAAATATATGTGGTAGAGAGCTGTTAGCACAGTTACGTTACCCAAGTGGCTTACGTATACCCGTGTTTTATATTTGGATTCTATTTCGTCACACAGTGCAGGGACGGTTTCGCGGGTGATGGAGAGGAGTGTGAACTGGATCCCGACTTAGACGCCATTCCTGTCAAAGGACTGAGCTGCACTTTGCCAAATTGTAAAAAGGTCTGTTCAATATCCAAACCACAGAATTCTGCTTGATGTCCATTATTTTGTCTGCACTGTTCCTTTCGAATGGTCACATAATGAGACTTCTTGCTATGCAATGAGATAATTTGTGGTATCTGTCTTACAGGATAACTGTCCGAGTCTGCCAAACACGGGTCAGGAGGATAATGATGGCGATACCGACGGAGACGCGTGTGATGAGGATGACGATAATGATTTGATTCCTGATAAACAGGTTTGTTACATTCAAATCAATGTCGCGACCACCATTAGCATTAACACAACCATAATAAACGAAATCTTCGGCCACATCAATGTATAATGAAACACAGTTAGTGGAGTCTCCTCCACTAACTATGAAGGAAACCAGTCAATATTTTTGTTGCTGTTGTTTTCCTATAAAGGAGTGTATATTACAAATAAAATAATTACACAAATAGACAAAGGCAGCTGAAACTAGCTGAGGATGGTTAAAATCAGGGCAGATTTAAACGGATCACATATTCACATTCAATATATACAGCTGTTTCGAGAAACGTTGCCGGAAAAAAGACAAGTGCACGCGAGAAGACCGAGAAGTAGTATGGGGAGACATATTGAGCTACTGCATGTGTTGAATACTAATAATATCTTATTCCAGGACAACTGTATATTTGTGAAGAATCTTGACCAAGAAGATACGGACGGAGATGGTGTGGGTGACGCGTGTGATAACTGTAAGCTTGTCCAGAATCCAGACCAGACAGACACTGATGGAGACGGTATCGGAGATGAATGCGATGATGATGAAGATGGAGACGGTAATTAAAATAAAGTAACGGAATGTCACGTGTTATAGGTTTGCAAAGAAAAGTAAGGTACAAAGGTAAAAATACATATATGAAATAAATTGTAAACTAATTTGCGAAATAGCCAAATAATCTAAATTTAAAAATGTCAATAGTGACAGAATTGACTACATCCTCTGAAAGATTGTTGCATTGTCTAATGGTTGGTGGGAAAAGGGATTTATGCCTAAAATCAGTCATCATGCAAATTTAGGGCGCGTTCGTTTGGAAGTATTCTGGAATAAGAATATATTCTGGAATATCTTCCGGGAATAAAATCTAAGTATTACGGAATAGGAAGAGCAGCCAAACAATCGCTAACTTGCATTATTCCAATTATTCTTATTTCGGATTGATCCCAAACGAACGCGCCCTTAGATAGCTCAGGCTGGTGCATTCCTCTCTCAATCTGAGAGGCTGGGAAGACTTGCCTGAAAAACAGTATAATTACAGGGGAATTCTAACGATTTACCATTCCTCTTGCCGCAGGAATATTGAATTCCGATGATAAATGTCCCAAGTTGAATGCTACCGGAGACCAAGTTGATGACGATGGGGACGATGTGGGAAACTTGTGTGATAACTGCCCTAGAAATAACAACACCAAGCGTAATGACGGCAAACAGGTATGACCGTCATGAAAATTTTGATCGATCACACATAAAGAACATTACAACAATAGTATAAACTAATAATAATAATAATAATAATAATAATAATAAAACTACTAATTCTAGGTTGTTATCGAACGGCATGTTTGTCGTACATTTTTAGAAGACGCCATTAAGCTATCGATTCTGTGAATTCGTTTTTATTTTTTGCGAGGTTACTGAATTTTTCTGAATTGTTGAAACTGAAAAGTATAGAAGTAAACCAAGATTTCTAAACCTATGTTAGTTCTTGGGATTATAGCAAAGACAAAATTAAAAGTGTAGCAGAATGTATTCAAGCCATGGTTATGAAACTCGTATGTATGCGATGGTTTTTTTAGTGGCACGCAGGTTATGACGACATAATTAGCAGACATCATAAATCATATTTCAGAAAATCTAACACCTTTGATTTCAAGTTTTTGTGAGGTCGAAATTGAAATAAAATAATCTGAGAATGTTATCACTACGCTAAAAGTATACAGCTATCGTCAGACACTTGTATAGATCTGTGTATCCGTTGTACTACACACGCTTGTGATTGCAAGGCTTGGTATTCAAGATAAACAATGACCATTGACTCGTCTTTCAGCTGGACACTAACGAGAACGGATACGGTGATGCATGCGATGGACCAGGGAAAGATAAGTAAGTACCATAGATTGATACTTGATAAGCCACAGGGTATCTGGGCCATATGGCGCTCTACCTTAAATCGCCATTCCTTGCCCAAAAAGTGCAGCCAACGTTTTCACTTTACCTTGTCGTCATGAACTCGAGAATACTATTGTCCTTCAGATCGGAGTATTAATACGACAACTGGTGCGAGTACGACTTTCGAAATTTCAGTCCAGTTAAGTTCCCAAAGCCCTCACTCCTCCATGTTGCGATGGTACGAGATTGGTGTAAAATGCGATAATAGGAAGCATAAGCACTAGGTTTGCCGATCTGAAGGTCGTAAATAACTTCTGTGTCGTAGGAGTAAGGTCTGTACAGGGACCAAAAATTAATGGCCTATTCCAATTCTCGTACGCTGCTAGTCCACCACAAGTTTCGCTCTAGGATTTTTTAGTCTCTTTTTTCAGTACGGCCCGACATATATACTCGTGGGAGTAAATTTTCCTGCTCGAAAAAAAGAAAGTCGCTCAGTTGTTTCAGTGCCAATACAACGTTTATGTTCTCCAAGTTAAACACGTTTACAACCTTCTGTTCGAAAAACTAATCCGTGTGCAAATACAATCCTTGTTGACTTCTTATTGCAAGTCCCGAATTACCTTATTTTATTAATACAACCCAACCTCTGATTTTTGAAGTGCAACGCACGATCCAAGAGACCACTGCACCTATCAAGAACTGCGTAATGCTGAACGATTTGGTGCATGAATGTTTTGTTGCTTGTAGAGACGGAGATGGAATCCCTGACGAGTTCGACAACTGCCCTGATTTGCCGAATGGTGAGCAAGGAGATGCCGAGGGAGATGAGAAAGGTGAGAAAATAAGATCAATAATAATAAATAGGCGTACGGAAGTAAAACGAGTCTTGAGCCTTCTTTGGCCAGAATAACACTGCGTCTGGCTCGCCTGTTAACTAAAGACAAAAGATCACTGATCGACCTCACGTAATTTCACGGTTGATTCTGATTGGTATTTACGGAAAACCTCGTCATATTGTGATCAGTTCTTAGTTTATGGCTTACTATTGTTCATTCAATTCCTTATGCGATGAGGTGACATTCAACTACAATAGCCATTTATCTTCATGTTGTGCTGAAGAATTTTATCTTGTTTTTACAAGTGACTTATCTAAGATAAGCTACGACTTATGATATATTTCTTACAAGGTGATGCGTGTGACGACGACCAAGACAATGATGGGATACCCAACATACGGGACAACTGTCCCATGATCAGCAATCCTCTTCAGGAACATGAAAAGCTATCCTATGACGTCAAAGGTAAGCAACAGAAATTCCTCTAATTGCCAGGCTGCAAAGATATTTGTAATCATTATGGTATACTGGAAGCCTCTTAACACCTATTACTGCGCATGCTTCAGTCATATTCCAGCCTCATCCTTTATGCCTAATACTACTTTTTAATCAATGTGTCTATTTTTTCTGGAAACACCCTGAACGCAAGCTTTGTCTTTCTGACGAGATCCATGACGATCGGAACGAATTTCCGCTGCTGTTTAAGCCTTTTTTCCTTTGTTTTTGTTTCGCCCTCGTTTTTTATAAAAAAGGCTAATGCATTACGACTCACAATGTATTTTAATTTTTTTACTGCACACCCTACAACCTTTGTTCACCACTCTGCAGTGGTTAGGGGAATATGGCGTTCCCAGTTGAATCTTTCAGTGTATTACAAACACCCGACAGATCTGTATAAAAAGATTACTCTTGCGGTGAATTTTACATATTTTCAGCTAATCCCGTGGGTGACGCATGCGTGGATGACTATGATGGTGATGGTGTCCCGGATGTTGATGACACGTGTCCACATGTCAAACACATCAGCAAAACAAGCTTTCTGGATTATTTTGCTGTGGACCTGTATCCGGGACACCCTGACCCAGTCCCGGAATGGAGAGTAGCAAAAATGGTAAGCGCGACAGAAAGGCTTACCGAGAGTTCTTTGTGTGTTTTTTAAGTAAGGGGATCGTATTGTGCGAAGAGCAAACTGTGATAACTGAATTAATCGTTTCTTTAACGAAATCCTCGATTTTGATTGGTTCTGCGCTCGCCTATTTGTGGCATAATAGGCGCGCGATCACGCGCTGCGAGCTCGGTCGATTTGAAATTACTCGCGCGATTACTCCCTGAATTGTACTCCACTCAGTCCAATTACTATTCCTAATGAGGACTTTTGTACTACTGTAATTTAGAACATCTTTGCTTTCTGGAGTTAATTAGATCAGATACATTTGAAAGCTAAAACAGATGCTGTAAAACATACTTGCGTATTATTTTTAGTGGACATCAATTTTCTCTCTCTCCCCGGAAAGGACAAAGATTTTCTAGCTTGTTTTTGTGTATTGTTTTAACAGGGAATTGATGTTGAACACGTGACCAACACAAATCATCCCGGGATGTTAATTGGTAAGAATGCTACTCTATGCTTACTTTTTTCTAGTATTATGTAATAAATTTGAAATGAAATTTTTAAACACCAGGATGCAAATTAATGAAAACAATTCTTCGTATATTGAGGATATTTTATGGCTGCGCGGAGATACGAAACTTCTCTTCGAGTGTTGAAAAATATTTCACAAGTGCGCGCAGCGAACGAGTGAAGTATTTTTCAACATGAGAAGAAAACAATTTCGTATCTCCAAGCGGCCATGTAATCTTCTTTTTATAAAAAAAATTTAGTGGTATACCCAGTGATAGGAAATCGATAAAAACGCTATCCCGCCGTTATCCACACATTTGTGATATCATTTTTATCGATTTGCTACCACTTGTATACAACTTAAGTTTAAATAATAAAATTAACTTCGTTGCTGCACCTGCCTCAGGTTCCACACCTTACGGACCAGTTGATTACAGCGGGACGATTTATGTAAAGGACAGCGAGGGGTCCGACTACTTGGGCGTGATCTTTAGCTACCAATCGAACCGTAAGTTCTATGTTGTGATGTGGAGAAGAGAGAACATTAACTTTGGCAAAGCTGACACCAACGCTGGAATAAAAGGACTGCAACTAAAGGTGAGAATATTTTTTTTTTCAGTAAACGAAAGTTACACGTTGATAATGATAGGCATTTTTATAATGAGCTTAAGCTGTAATAGAGCGGTTTGTAATCAATTGAATGTCTTTTAGTTTTGTTCTACTGTGCTCTCAAAACACGCGCCACCTATTCAGCCGAACACATGTAGATACAAATCCGAAAACCATCAGGACTGATGGTAGTGCCATGAATTTGATACGTAACGAGTGTGCCAATTTGATCAGCTTGTAGACTCAAACACCGGACCAGGTCCAAATTTGGCAAAAGCGTTGTGGCATTCAGGAGACACACCAAATGAGGTAGGTGTTAAAAAAAGTTATGTACGATTACAAATCATACGCGTGTCTCAGTAGTTAACCAGAGTTACATAAACGTTCTCCTTTAACCTCAGGTCACACTGTTATGGGATGATCCAAGCATGAAAGGATGGCAGCATCAGACTCCATACGGGTTCCACATTACCCACAGACCGTCCATCGGGCTTATAAGGTCTGAGATATGAGTATTTATTGCATGCGTTGTTGGCGGAATAACCAATAAGGAGACTGGCAAAAAGGCATCGAAATTGATGTCTTTCTGAGTGCTTTCGCATTTAATATTTAGTTTTTAACTACTCTTTTTTTCAGGGTTCAAATAAAGCAGGGAGAAAAGATTCTAACCGACTCTGGAAACATCTACAATACAGTACTGACGGGTGGGAGACTGGGCATGTTTGTGTTTGGTCAGCATGACGTCATCTGGTCCAGACTTGAAGTACGCTGTTCTGACAGGTAAACTGATGCATCTGATTGGTCAGCTCCCATGAGCTCGCACCCTTGTTGAGTCAAATTGAGTCTTTCGATTCTATATTTTTTATCGGAAAAATTGTTCTTGTTGTCGAAATATACGCTATCCTGTAGGAAGCTGTTAACATTGAAACGTCGTGAAGATACCATACTTTGTATCTTATGACCCTTAGGTCAAAAGAGAAATCTGCTCCCGCTTTGTTAGAACGACACAAATGCCTCGTTTGCCTGTCATTGTAAAAAAGTGAATGCCATTTCTAAACTTCGTGCTGGGTAGTCTTTCTAAAAAGATAAATTTATTTAAGTCTCGTAAAGGATTGTGATTGAACCTGTTTTAACATTGCAATCATGTATCTATATACTGCTAGTACTAAATGCAAAGTTTTGAAAATCCTAATTTGCCTTTTCTTCTTAGAATTAACCAGGCCCTGATGTTTGACGGTGTAGATGATCACGTGACATTGCCGTCTATTCATGCTTTAGGCTTAACAGACAGGTATGTAAATAAACCACGTACTGCCTTTCAGTGGTGCTTGGTTTTGATTACTTTTAGCTATGTTAAGTACTCTTTTCCCTTTTAGTTTTACCATTAGTGTGTGGGTCTTCATGGCAGCGGACTACCCCATGACAGTCATGCCTATCGTGTGCAGTGACGACAGAACACTCTGTTTATATCTTAACGACAGGCAAGTATTGATGGCTCGCGTGGAACTAATACCAAGCTTTGGGTCAGTCAGAGCGGTTTTCAATTGAGTGTCGTAAAACAAAAACCAAAGTAATGACTCTGGCCAATCACAAACGACACAAACATTCTAATGAACCAATCAAAACTCGAAACAAATACATGAAGCCGGCACGAAGCGCGGGAAAACGCGTGCGAGCGAGTCACGACTTGTTTTGGTTTTACTTCTGATTGGTTGAGAAAGTGGCGCGAGATTTTTAAACCAATCGCTAAGTAAGGTAATGCAAAACTAACACAATTGCGAATTACTCAAAAAAAAAGCTGCTCTGCGCGGGAAATGTTGCATGCGCCAAATTATGATTGGTTTTGCTTTTATTTTCTGCACCTGATGGGTCAAGAAGAGTACATTGGTTGATGCATATACCCGTAGCACGAGTTTCACAGCCAGGTTAGTCAGGGCAAAAGCAAAGTTATGTCCGTATTTGATATTTTGTTCCTAATTTCTCTTTTCAGACGTATTCACGGCAACCTGGGGAAGTCCACTGTGGAAGGCAGTGAAATTATAGAACCAGAAGAATGGCATCATCTAGTGTTTCGATTTGACGCACAAAGTAAACGGGTTTTTCTTTGTCAGTTATAATTGCATGGTTTGTAGTACAGGATTGATTGACATGAATAATTGCCATTCTTGTTTCAGGGCACGAAATCGAAGTTTTTGTGAATGGATCATCGGTTGGAAAACAAATCGATACCATACCTTATTTTTGGGTAAGAAAAACAGCGCTCTTTTTTGTGTGATTTGAAATGGTCGACATATAACATCGAGTCACTATCCGTTACCATTCTATCTTACCCTGCTTATTTTGTAGTCTCCAAATGTCAAGCTTTTCGTCGGGAGTGATAAAAAGCACTTTTTAAATGGAACGATCGACGACGTAAGTATTTAATATTGTGTTAATTAAACTTTAGCAAGGGCCAACGGACAAAACAAAGGAACCGGATCCTGTTGGATCTGAGTAAGTGAGTAACTGAAAAACAGAAAAGCTGACCGTACGGTTGGATTGAACTATTGTATTTCCAATATTTCGTCAGGCAATTTAAACAACCAAGACAAAAGATAATAAGATTACAATTCAAAAAAGTAACCGTTGAAACAAAACCAACGGATAAACAAACTAGTCCTTATAAACAAGATAAGGTGCACCTATAAACGGTAATAGATAAAGTTCATTGTATAGCATATTACATTGCTTCCCGTTTGTTTATAAAAATAAGAGTGATTTTCTTAAGGGGCAGCCAATAGGTTTCTTTCCCCTCTGTGAACTGTCTATCCCTTGCACGTCAAGAATTAAAATTGAGACTGATCGTTCTATCCGCAGTTAACATTATGGGGAGTGAGAGTTCCAGACAATGAAATTATCGATTACATGAAGTTAGCCGGATTGACGTGGCCTATCCACAAGGGCCTGGTACGAGCGCATTTCAACATGGAAGATACTTCCGGTTCTGTTATATTAGACCAAGGAGGCAATGGTTTCCATGGTAACCTCATTGGAAGGCCTGTCTTCGTTCCGGTTAGTATCAAATAACAAACACGTCGAGAAATGTCACAAATTGTTGAGTGAATGGGAAGCTTAATTAATTCTTTTCGATTCACAACTCAGCCAGCGTCCGTAAAAATTATGTGTTCGAGACTGGCCACACTGTTAAGAGTTCTTTTCGGTTTAATAACATATCCGCGATCTGCTCAAGAAAGAAACAATGAAATAAAAAGATCGACTTTGTTTAGCAAAGTTAGCACTTAATTACAACTGGCAAACCTGCAGTCGTCGGCTACCCGAACGAATAGGAATTTCGAAGTGTTGGTTTTTTATGAATGTACGAAAACCGTTGAACCCGGAGAAAACTCTCGGAGCAAGGGCGAGAACCAACAACAAACTCAACCCACATATGACGCCGGATCCCACTGGATAGTGCGGGATCTCTACTCTCCTATAAAGGGGATAACTCAAAAAATATATAATTATAATAACACAAAATAACTTTTTTGTTGCTGTTGGAGGGATATTAGCAAGGGGAATGAATATAATTGTTTATGACAGCTTGTAGCACAAGGTCGACGTTTCTTCTCCACAACGGGGGAAAGTAACTCGCCTTTCTGTTCCTTCTTTCTGTTTTCTTCTTTTCTAAGTTAGTTTAGTGAAGACGAATGTTCTCATGGTTACCGTCTTGCTTTTTACTCGTTATAGAGCACTGTGGACAAGAATCGCTTTGTGATCTCGTATCCAAACAATCGACGAAGGAGAAGCATCCGAAGTTCTTTCTTCAGTTCCTGGGCGAACAGACATTCAGAACTTTAAAGACTTCTTCGTTTAGTTCAGCTTTTTGGTCAAAGGAACACAACTGTGAGATTCAGATGTGAAGCTGCAAAACAAACAAGCAGAACATTAGGAATCCTTTGTTGGATTCCTGGCCGGCAAACAAAACAGACCGTTCGGAACGCTAGGCTCTGCGCTTGAGAAAACGAACAGGGAAAACTTTGACTTGACTGCAGGAAACATCTATGATTATTTTTTGTATTAAAAGTGATATTTATTTTACGTTGTGTTATATTTCTTCAATTCCTGCCATACCATTATCCGTTATTTTAATCTAATTCGTCCATCTTTTTTTCACTCATTTGCGTCCATTCTCGTCCCCAGCCCTTTTCGCTTCTCTTAGCCGGCAGGGCCTTGGCACAAGAAACGAACGAAGGGTCTGGAGACAAGAGATTTCCAGTCCTAGATTCTAGGACTTCCGGTCTTCATGTATGCAGTCGTGTTGTTTCTATATATGTCTGGATTTATCAGAATCAGTGTGTGTATCAGTGTGGTGGGGTTGGTATACCAAAGGGGTATTGAATGCTCTGGTATGGTTAATTTTGCCTTTCCTGAGTTGAAAGTTCTTCTGCTATTTAGCAGAAGAGGGAAGAAATCCGGTTAGCACTAGTTAGCTTTCCAGGTGACTACTTTGATTATCTAAGCAGCTAGTTAGAGCATACAAATTGTCAGTCGGAGCTAGCTACAGCATGAAATTATGCACTAACTTCACAAAAGTTGGCCTCCGCGAGCCGTGCTTGAAGGCCCACGGTGTACTCATTCCGCCTCTACCCTCACCGGCTTTTGAACGTGATCCAAGACTCTGAGGAACTTGATTGAAATGCGACATCAATTAATTTAGTAAAGAGCTTTTGTCCAAGAGAAACGGAGCGTGAATTGAAAGGGTTAACTATTTTTAGCAGGAATGTCTCGTGTTAGAAGGCAAGGCAGGCAGCCAAGCAAAGAAAATCCAGGATGTTCGGTAACACAACGCAGCTCCTGTCCCTCTTCTAGATCATCCTGAACAATCTCGCTCGTGAGGGCTTCACAGCAGCCCTCGAGTTCTTTGCAGCAGTAGCATTCGCTGATATTTGCCAAAAGTTCACGGCTGCAATTTCCACAGGTACACCTGAAAGAGAAGTAACTCACATGCTAAGTTACAACCAACCCAACTATGACGACAAAGCGAGACAAATAGAAGTTAACTTACCACTCTCCGACAGGTACAGCATTTTCCAAGCGTTGTTTTAACTCTTTTTCTAACTGATCGTTTTCCTCTTGCTCTTTCCTGTAGTTTGCTAGCCACTCAGCATCCGCAATAGGCTCATCCGCGTAAGGTTCCAGCGTGGACGACTCGTCAGGCTCGAAGACACAATCAGTCACCTCAACTTCTATTTGATATTCTTCGTTTTCGCTGCTATATCGGTCGCTTTCTGTTTCAGAAGCACTTTCTTCTAATGAAGACATCTCTCCAAGCAGTTCAGGCTGGCACTTCAAAGTTATTTTGTCGAATATTCACAAGAACTAGCCAACTACGCGCAATAGGCTTATAGTAATCACAAGAGCCATAGCAACAAGCGTTCCTGATACTACGTCACATGGCGAGCCCGCGCTTTCTCGATCAGCGGAAGGGGTGTACCAAACAAACGTAGGCTTTATAAATTCATAAAAAATTCGCGTTTTGTTCAAATCAAAAAATTTTTTCGCAAAAGTTCCTTTTTCAATGTGGACTTTCACTAGAAAAACTAAAAAATTTGGTGACATGGGCACTTTAAGCTCGCAGTGTTAACATCTCGACTACATCTGTAGAGGTAAGTTTCGTGCTTCTATTTTACAGCAAATTCACCTAATATGGTGATGGGGTGACGTTTCTCCTTTTTGTTTTATATCAACCTTGCCTTCCAGCGTTTTGTTCAATCGATAAAACAGGTTTTCAATTGGCTTCATGATCTCTCGCGCTATTTGGGTTCTGCCCTAGACGACATGCTCGTAGTGTATATCGCGCTCGTTCGCTTTCGCGTTCGTCCCCACGTACTTTAGAGCAAAAGAAAGACTGCTCACAATTTAATGAAGCACTTGGAAGGCATTCCCATCTAGCTAAATTTTATCTTTAAACTTTTGGAAGCAAGTTACGAGCCAATATTGATAACGGTCAGACATTCGGCAGTAAGGGTCGAAAACTGCATTTCACTAGGTAAGCCTTTATATCAAATAAATCATTGCAGCATTTTTGGTTTGGCTAAAAATCAATAAGTTTAGATAATAACGGAATACCACCAAAGTGCCACTTTCGGAGCTCAAAATTTAAGGCCCAATTTCTTCGCTATGGTGCGGTGAGGTGGAATCAGTTTGCGGAATGTTATGTGGCATGACTTAAATTTAGCCTGGTTCTTATATGCCGCCGATCTACCTACGACTTAGCCGCCGGTACTGGCTGGGAAACTGTTCCCACATATGAGAACATACGCCGCCGGCAACAAAGATCATCGCAGGTCTTTACCGTCGGCATGCCTGCGAAGTTGACTTGAGTTCAACTTCGCAGACACTTACGCGGTTTTTTTGAAGCGCCGGCGATAAAGATATTTTATGAGGTCAATATCCTGACGGTATCTTTGTCGCAGGTAGGTCGGCGGCATATGAGAACCAGGCTAAAGAATGGCATAATTAGGCGGAATGTGAAAACGTTTGGATGCAGAGGACAACGCAACGATAAATAAAACTACTTGGCTTCTCTGTTGCCGGGTCTCCTGTTTAAGAAATGCTCGCACCAGGCGTCAGCCTTACAATCAATTTGGTTTTATGCGGAATGCAACATATGCAGAATGACTCAAGTGAAATGCGCCCTGTTGGGTGCCAATTCGCAAAAGCAGCCGTGCAGAATTTAACTTAGTTCGTAGCCAATAAAAAGAAACAGAAAAAAAGGAAAGCAGAAAAATCTTGTTACGCAGATTCTCGTTACGCCGTTACTTGTTACGCCATTACACCTTTCACTAACAACTGTAATGAAAGAGTTATGCTTCACTTTTGAAAAAAAATCGGAACACTATTCCGTTTCAACTTTATTAGTTTCATTCAAACCAATCATAACTAGCAAATAGTTACTAATTATCTAGTTTAATTAGACTCGGAGAGTGTTGCGAGCGCGATCGATCGTGAACCGCGATAGAGCGGAAGTGTATCTCACTGATGGATTAACCTCATCGAAGCTATAACTTGTCTGGCTTCACGGTATCTGATTAGTAAAGGTGCTTCGAATTCAGTTTGTTTGTGGTTGGCCATGACAACCATTCAACAGTCACTGGACAGGCAGCAGACGTAAGTGAAGTTAGAATGTAAAATCCTTCGTATTATTGAGGCCTTAATTCCACAGTGTAACACGGGAATTTCTAAACGTCGACAAGCGACATGATTACTGCTGAAATGTGAAAGCTACACATATTAATTTATATAGCTTGTTGATGTGTAAATTACAGTCAAGCGCCTCGAACCGTAGCCACCCAACTAAGTATTGACATCTTTTTGACAAGTTTTTAATTAGTTTGATGAGTTTTATGGCTTCCGGTTGCTTTAAACTACCAATCAGATGCCTTGAAAAATGGAAGGCGGGGTATCAACCGTTTCATTATTCGTCATCAAACTTCAAAGTTTGAATGGGTTTCAGATAGAAACAGATTAATTTTCGAGTTGGATTTCTTTTAGCTCGCAGTGTTAACATCTCGACTACATCCGCAGAGGTAAGTTTCTTGCTTCTGTTTTACAGCATATTCATCTGATTTGATGATGGGTTGACTTCTTTCCTTTTTATTTTCAACTCTACACTCCAGTTTTTGTTCAATCGATAAAACCGCTTATCGGTTGGCTTCGTGATCCTGCGTTAATTGGGTGCTGCCCTCGACGACATTCTCGTAGCGTATATCGCGCTCGTTTGCTTTCGCGTTCGTCCCCGCGGACTTTAGAGCAAAAGAAAGACTGCTCACAGTCTAATGAGAGGCCCTGCCAGGGGGGTGTCCCGGGTCGCTTGTCTGAATTTTAAAATGTGTCGTGTCGGCGTTTTGTCAAGGCTAAACAACGCTGTAGGAAATTTAGCGACATACATTTGGCTTCGTCAGTCGTTTGTCGCTATTTCGTTTGAGCGCTGTCGCTACTTTTTGGCCCATGTCGCTTGTCGGAATTTACCCTGGCAGGGCCTCTAATGAAGCACTTGAAAGGCATTCCCATCTAGTTAAATTTTATCTTCAAACTTTTGGAAGCAAGTTACGAGCCAATGTTACTACGCGGTCAGACATTCGGCGGCAAGGGTCGAAAGTGTATTTCACTAGGTAGGCCTTTATATCAAAGAAATCATTGCAGCATTTTTAGCTTGGCTAAATATCAATTTGTTTAGATAATAACGGAATACCACCAAAGTACCACTTTCGGAGCTCAAAATTTAAGGCCCAATTTCTTCGCTTTGCGTGCGGTGAGGTGAAATCAGTTTGCCAATGGCATGTGGCATGACTTAAATGCGCGGTTCTCATATGCCGCCGATCTACCTACGACATTGCCGCTGGTACTGCCTGGGAAACTGTTCCCACATATAAGCGGTTTTTCCGGAGCGCCGGCGCTAAAAAAAAATTATGAGAACAGTATCCCAGGCATGTGCCGGCAGCATATGAGAACCAGGCTAAAGAATGGCATTATTATGCGGAATGTGAAAACGTTTGGATGCAGAGGACAACGCAACGATGAATAAATTTACTTGGCTTCTCTGTTTCCGGGTCTCTTGTTTAAGAAATGCTCGTACCAGGCGTTGGGGGCCTTGCAATCAATTTGGTTTTATGCGGAATGTAACATATGCAGAATGACTTGAGTAAAACGTGCCCTTTTTGGGTGCCAATTCGCAAAAGCAGCCGCGCAGAATTTAATTTAGTTCGTAGCCAATAAAAAGAAACAAAAATCCTGTTACGCAGATTCTCGTTACGCCGTTACCCGTTACGCCACTACGCGTTTACTAACAACTGTAATGAAAGAGTTATCCTTCACTATTGAAAGGAAATCGGAACACTATTCCGTTTCAACTTTATAAGTTTTATTCAAATCAGTCATAACTAACAAATAGTTACTAATGAGCTAGTTTAACTAGACTGTGAGGGTTACGAGCACGAAAGATCGTGAACCGCAATAGAGCGGAAGTGTATCTCACTGATGGTTTAACCTCATCGAAGCTATAACGATCTTAATCACAACTATAACAAAATTCTCGAATCTGATTGGTTCTTAGCACGCCCTATTTTTTACCAAATTGGAGCGTGCGCGGCTAAAGTGTCCGATAACAAAGTGTCCAATAACAAGGTGTCCAATAACAAAGTTTGCGTGCTGCACAAGCGCGCGCTCTTTATTTGGTTTCTTGTTGTGACTAAATACTCCTTGATATTCCTAAAACGTTCAGCTTCAAGAATGGCTTTTTTGCCTTAGTGATGATAAGTCCTTAGTAGGCTTCGCTTTATCTAATTTTTTTCTCGAATTTTGTTATACTTATGATTAATTGGTAACAGGACTTTGTGTCGTCCAATTCTGTCTGTAATCATACTCGTGATTAAACAAATCGGACTCCCGCTACGCGGTCGTCCGATTTTGTTAATCACTCATATGATTACAGACCGAATTGGACTCCACTCAGTCCTATTACCATTACATAACTCTGTCCGGCTTCACAGTATCAGATTAGTGAAGGTGCTTCGAATTCAGTTTGTTTGTGGTTGGACATGCCAACGCGAATGTTAGTGAAGTTAGAATGTAAAATTCTTCGTATTATTGAGGCCTTAATGTAAGTGTAACAGCGACAAGCGACGCAGCCCTGAATCCTTGGTAACACGGGAATTTCTAAACGTCGACAAGCGACACGATTACTGCTGAAATGTGAAAGCTACACATATTAATTTATATAGCTTGTTGATGTCTAAATTACAGTCAAGCGCCTCGAACCGTAGCCACCCAACTAAGTATTGACATCTTTTTGACAATTTTTTAATTAGTTTATGAGTTTTGTGGCTTCCGGTTGCTTTTAACTAACTATCAGATGCCTTGAAAAATGGAAGGCGGGGTATCAAACGCATTATTTGTCATCAAACTTCAAAGTTTGAAGGGGTTTCAGATAGAGAAAGACTAATTTTCGGTTCGCATAAAACTAAAATTTATGTTCAGCGAGACGTAAACATCTGTTGGCTTCGCATAAAATTAACTTTCCGTAAGGATCTGTAAAAACGTTCAATTTCATCCGGTTTACAAACGCAGATGATTTGAAATTGAAAGTTGAGCCTCGCAAAAAATCTTTAAAATGCATTTCCTGTATAAAAAAAAGTGAAGTTTGACCAAATTTCTGTCGGCATAAAATTTATTCATCGCCAGTTCAACTTGACATAATCGCTCGTGCGAAACATTGTCTGAAACCCCTTCAAACTCTGACGTAAGTTCATGCTGAGAGGAGTGTACAGCTATTTCGAGAAACGTTGTCGGAAAAAAAGCACAAAACTGCACAAGCCAATTCCGAAAGATAGTATGGGTAGACACATTGAGCTACTGCACGTGTTGAATACTAATGAGATATAACAACAAAGTAAGCGCGAATTTCAGGTTTTCTTTCTTTTCAGACATGTAGAAACAAAGTAAGTTTACCCCCTCTGAACTTTAGAAGAATTTTCCTCACTCAAAGACATGCGACAGTAAAAGTAAAGCTACAGATATAGGCCCCTAAGAGGAAAACCAAATTTTCCATGAGTAGTATAGGTTTGGGCAAACCAAGACAGAATTTGAAATTCCATCCGAGACAAATTCAAATTCTCCCTTAATTCCTCGACAAACCATACTCGGGATGAAATCCTCGATAAATTATATATGTTTTAAAAATTGAATTTTAGGTTTAAAGAAATGTTTCATAAATAATAAGTATGTATAAACAAACAGTAAAAGAGTTGAAGGCCCTTGCCAAAGAGCGAGGCATCAAAGGTTATTACAGAATGCGTAAAGCGGAGCTGATCGAGGCGTTAGAGGAGGAGAGTGAGATTTTTTACTCAGCGAATGAACAGACTGTACCGGAGGTTGATATCCCGATTCCCGCACCATCGAGAGTAACGCAGATGAGGAATCTTGCCTCTAATGTGGCAGCACCCGTAAAGAGTGTAATAAACAGGTTTACAGGTTGGTTATTAAATTATATCCCTGAACCTATCAAAAGCGCTGTGAATGAAAGAGTCGAAAACCTGAAGGAGAGAGTGAACAGTATTTTTAGGAGGCGGGAAGAAGTGAGTAAACCTATAGAGGATGTAAATTCACCTGAAGAGGATAACCTCACACCCAGAGAGTACAAGACAGCTATAAAGGGTTATTTTAAAACGTTCAGAGTTAACGGTATAAACGGCATGGATGAGAAGACGTTTATGAATAACGTAAAACCGAGGGTTATAAATCTCATAAAGAGTAAGGGATCAATCAAAGTCAAGTTAATTCTCACAGTAAGGTTTACCAAAGAGAATCCCGCCACAGGCAACATCGACATTAATGTATACTCCTTCGCATCAAAAATGGAGATTGTGACAGAGTCAACCGATATCTCTGTTCTTTACGATCATATGGTAGATGTAATCTTTGAATTGATACAGAATTTTCAAAACAGAGGTTCCGGTTGGCAATTCGACCGAGTCGAACACCTCGACATAAACATTAACCCTTACAATCCTCTGTCTGCCTCTTCTTATATTGAGTTACCAAGTAGTTTATACATGAAAAAGGCGATCATCAACGTAAAGAATGAGAATGATAATGAGTGTTTTAAGTGGGCAGTAACCTCAGCAGTGTTTCCTGCTAAAGAACATGCAGAGAGACTCAGCAAACAGATGAGAGAAGATTCAGAGAAGTTTGACTGGGCAGGTATTGAGTTTCCCGTCTCACTTAAACAGATAGATAAGTTTGAAAATCAGAACAATTACGCAATCAATGTATTCGGTTATGAAAAGGTAGTTTACCCTTTAAGAATAAGCAAAAAGAAAGATCAGGTGATAAACCTTCTCCTCATCGCTGACGAAGAGACCAATCACTACTGCTGGATCAAAAACATGTCAAGACTTTTATCTTCTGATGTTAGTAAGCACCACGGTAAGAGACATTTCTGCTACAGATGCTTAAACTCGTTTCATTCAGAGAAATCACTGGATAAGCATAAAGAGTACTGTCATAATAACGAGGCTGTCAAGATTGAGATGCCGATCAGAGAAGACGATGAAGGAAATACTTTTCCCGTCTATATAAAATTCAATCATTTTCATAAGAAGATGAGAGTTCCCTTCGTTGTTTATGCTGATTTTGAATGCTTCACAGAGAAGATAGACACATGTCAACCAGATGATGGTAAAAGCTTCACCAATCAGTACCAAAAGCATAGACCCTCAGGTTTCAGTTATCTCATCAAATGCTTTGATGATAACATTTTAGCACCTCACCTTAGACATTACACAGCTGAATCTCCTGATGATAACATCCCTAGGTTATTTATAGAGTCTTTGGAGAAGGATATCAAGGAGATCTATAACAAGTTTAAAAAACCAAAGAAGATGGTGATGACGCGGGAGGATAAGATCAACTATAAAAAGGCAACTCACTGTCACATCTGTGAGGAAGAGATAGATAAAGATAAAAAGGTTCGCGACCATTGTCACCTCACCGGTAAGTTTAGAGGAGCAGCCCATAACAAATGTAATTTAAAGTTTAAAATACCCAAATTCTATCCTGTCATATTTCACAATCTCTCAGGTTACGACAGTCATCTCTTTATCAAAAACCTCGGTAAATCAGAGGGAAAGATAGACTGTATACCCTGTAATGAGGAGAAGTACATCTCATTTACCAAAGAGATAATTGTTGATAAATTCATAAATGAGGAGAAAAAAGAGGTAGAGGTAAAGCGTAAAATAAGATTCATCGACTCTTTTAAATTCATGGCGACTAGCCTCGACAGTTTGGTAAAGAATCTTCCGAAAGAGTCTTTTAAAAATCTTACAGAATTTTATGAAGGTGATGAGTTAAATCTTTTATTAAGAAAGGGTGTATTTCCCTATGATTGGTTCGACTCTTTTGACAGACTGTCTTCAACATCACTTCCTACCAAAGAGGCATTTCACTCAATATTGAATGACAGCGAAATCTCAGAAGAGGATTACATTCATGCACAGAATGTCTGGGAAACATTTAAAATGAAGACCATGAGAGATTACCATGACCTCTATCTAAAGAGTGATGTTCTCCTGCTCTCTGACGTCTTTGAAAACTTCAGGGATGTCTGCCTTGATAATTACCATCTCGACCCGATGTTCTATTACACAGCTCCCGGACTTGCTTGGGATGCGTGTTTAAAAATCAACAAGGTCGAACTTGAGTTATTGAGTGATTACGATATGTTAATGATGGTTGAGAAAGGAATGCGAGGGGGTGTCTCTATGATTTCGACGAGATACGGAAAAGCAAACAATCCTTACATGAAAGATTACGATCCCGATCAACCGACTAAGTTTATCTCTTATCTCGATGCAAACAATCTATACGGTTGGGCAATGTGTAAACCTCTGCCGACTAAAGGTTTTAGATGGATGAAAAAAGAGGAGTTGAAGAATTGGAAGAGTATGCCGTGCATACTTGAGGTTAGTCTCACCTATCCCGAGAAACTTCACGACCTTCATAACGATTATCCTTTGGCACCTGAGAGAGTAACCGTGAATAAGGTTGAGAAACTTATCCCAAATCTAAACGATAAAAAGAATTACGTTATTCATCACGAAACCTTGAAACTCTATCTCTCTCTCGGTCTTAAACTCACCAAGATTCACAGAGGGATCAAATTCGAAGAGTCAGCGTGGCTAAAGCCTTACATCGATCTTAACACGAATCTCAGAGCGAAGGCACAGAACGATTTTGAGAAAGACTTTTTTAAGTTGATGAATAACTCCGTATTCGGAAAGACTATGGAGAACATCAGAAACAGAGTCGACATAAGATTGGTCACTCGGGAGAGTCAGGCGAAGAGGTTGACGTGTAGACCGAATTATCAACACCATACGATTTTTTCAAAGAATCTCGCCGCAGTTCATATGAAGAAGGTCAGTCTAAAATTCGATAAACCCGTATACCTAGGCATGTCAATCCTAGACTTGAGTAAGACCTTGATGTATGATTTTCATTATAATTACATCAAACCCAAGTACGGAGATAACGCTAAATTACTATTCACAGACACGGACAGCCTCGCCTACGAGATACAGACAAAAGACTTTTACAGAGACATCTCTTCCGATGTGAAAGAGAAGTTCGACACGAGTAATTACCCGAAAGATCACCCAAGCGGCATTCTCACCGGTGTTAACAAGAAGGTAATCGGTATGTTTAAAGACGAAGCCTCAGGAAAGCAGATCGCTGAGTTTGTCGGTTTGAGAGCTAAACTCTACTCATACAGAGTGGAGGAGTCGTACGAGGAGAAGAAGTGTAAGGGAGTGAAGAAGGCAGTGATAAAGAAGACCATCACCTTTAACGATTACAAAGACTGTTTGTTCGATAATAAACCCGCTATGAGAAAGATGAATGTTATCAGAAGTCATCTTCACACCATGTATACCGAGACGGTTAACAAGATCGCTCTCTCTCCGTTCGATGATAAGAGGATCATACGGGAGGATAACATTCACACCTTCGCTTACGGTTATAAGGGTGGCAACTCAGTATCAGTCAAAACGACTTGAAGCTCCTCCCTGACAAACGATCTCTTCGGTCCGTCGAGAAGATAATATAAAACAGGCTGTTCTGCAGAGATCAACACACGATTTATATTATAAATCTCGATACTCCAGATCGGATCAGTCGCTCTCCTTCTCTCTCCTCCCTCATCCTCCCCGGGAGAGAGAAGATACCTAACCTGAACACCCGAGGGTAATCTCTTCTCTTTTAATCCGACAGGTCTTTTGTAATTAACCTGTTTAATCTCTACCTCTTTTAAACCGAGGGCTTTATCAGGTTCTTTACCTGTGATTCTGATCACCTGAGAGTTTAACGCCTTCATAACGGCGGGCAATCTCTTCACCCAGACTCTCGATCTCCCGTCACTAATCATCTCCTGTGCATACTGATGGCTGAACAGTCTCTCTCCCAAAGTTCTGTTCGCTCTCTCGACGAATGCTTGAGCTCGATGATTACCCGCTTCGCTTCTCTGAATCTTTACATTATGTCTCTCCATCAACTTTGTAACATAACCCATAAACTCTTTTCCGGGATCGACCATTATTCTCTTTGGCCAATTAATCTTTCGAGAGTAGATCTTCTCAAAGGCCTTCGCTACCTCTTGACTCTCTTTCGATGTTAACGCCTCTGCATCTTTATATCTCGTTGCAACATCGATCACAACCAAAGCGTATCTATAAGTCTTTCTTCCCACCCTATCGTGAGGAAGAAAGAGAAGATCCGCTTGGTGAATCTCATTCGGTCTACTAACACTCCAATGAGGTCTCGGTAAATACTTTGGCGGAGGTAAATAGATCTGCCAAAGTGCCTGTCTCTCTAACCAATCTCTCGCCTCTTTTTCAACAACCTTTGCTGTGGAAGCCAACTTCGATACTGCGGAGTACCCTTTCCAATAACCCTCCGGACTGTAGTATATTTTTCTCATAAGGTTATTTTTCACATTACTCATTTAAAAATAACATCTCTCTCTTTTAAAATGTCGTCGTACTCTGTACCTGAGAAGATAAAACCGAACCGAGTACCGAGAGAACCGCTCGGTCTTAAGGCAGAGTCATCTCTTAACAGAATAACATTCGATCGTTCATCTCATAATCCCGGACATACAATACGAGTGGTCATACCTAAATTGACAGATGATGTGGTGATTGTTCCTGGAAGTGTTAAACTCATATTCGATCTGATAGTCAGCGGTCATGCCAACAACACCGTCGTAAATAATATCGGTCGAAACCTTGTTAAAAAACTCAAGGTTCTTTTCGGAGGTGAGACACTACAGGATACAAATAGATATGATCTCTTTCAAACCTACCATGACCTCTTTCTTGAGACTGAGGACAGAGAGGACAGACTAAGACAGGGAATCTCATCAGTGAATATGAGAAAACTCAGAACTGAAGCAGGGGATAAGGTTGAATCTGATGCAAAGGAGGTTGCCCTATCTAAAGTTCATGGCAAAAGGTATGAAATTCCTCTCGACCATCCTGTTATCTGTGATAACGGGTCACTGTATCCGAGGGCGCTTACTCATGATCTGACCTTTGAGATCACTCTGCCGGAAGTGAATGACATTGTAAATCATGATAAAGCGGAAGAGAAGAAGACACCACCGAATTATAAACTTGAAAACATTGAGTTAGAGTACCACTGCATCAAAAGTGAAGACCTAGCTCTTGAGGTGATGGCAACTTACGAAACAGGTAAAGGATTTTACTATGAGAACGTTCATCATCTCAAAAATTTTGAAATCTCAAAACCGAATGACAGTATAATTAACGAGAAAGTCGATACATCGAGGAGGTCGATGACGGGTATACTCTTACTTTTTGAAGATAGTTATGACACTAAACGAGACTCTGAGAAGTTTGTCAATCCCGACATCAGATCGGTAAGCATCAATATCAACGGTATGCCGAATCAACTCTACTCAAAGGGAATGATTCATTCTGACTTCTGGGAAGCGATTAAGAGACGAATGGGAGGATCGGGATCAGTAAAAGAGAAGGATTTTTACGCAGGTGATAAGTTCGGTCTTTGGATTGATTTGAGAACCTTTTTTGATAACAGTATTCATGGAGGAGGTCTGCGCAACACAAAAGACGGTGTGAAATTAGAGATCAAGAGAAAGACCGGAGGATCGGGAAACATCACCTGTCATATGTTCTTGGTAGCTGACGCGGTGATGGAGATCATGAGCAAAGATTTAAAGTCAATCGTATACTGAGGGCTCTCGCATTTACAGATAGTGATAATGAACTTTGTTCATTGTAAAATATATTTTTACTAAACTAAAAATATATTTGTATAAAAGACTGAAAAGATAATGATAAATGAAAGAGTTACGAGACAAAATTCCCTTTCACATGATAATCACGGGACCGACAAACTGCGGAAAAACAAAGTACCTAATAGAACAACTTCGAGGGCACTTTCGAAAGGTCTTTGAGTACATAGTTCTGATCTGTCCGACATATGCGAAGAACAGGGTCTACCACGGGTTCGCCGAAGGTGATAAACGATTCTATGTCCTCTCTCCGGATGCATCAAATTCTGAAGAGATTAACGACCTTCTTACAGACGTATCACTTATCTTCTCCGGAACAAACACCCTGTTAATTCTCGATGACTGTGCCGTCTCCAAAGACCTTAAGCAACGCTCGAATAAATTTATCGATCTCGCTTTCTCCGGGAGACACGATGGATTGAGTGTATGGGTGATAACACAGCAGTTGACCTCGATCGCGAAACCCTTCCGAGAGAACGTCGCCTGCGTGGTAACTTTTCACAATCCCTCTCAGGTCGGTATGAAGACACTGTTCGATGATTACGGAGGAGATTTAGACACGGAGACTCGAAAAAAATTCATGAAACTGTTAAAAACAGAGAGATACGCTCGACTCTGTCTCTGCCTCAGATATCCGTTTGAGTGTTATCTGGAGATACCGGTTTAAAAGAAGACTTTGTAATAAATCAATATGGCGAACGTTGAAGATTATATCGAAGAGATACCGGAGGTTAAAGAGGATAAGACCTCCGATGAGGATGACGATCTCGAAACAGAGATAGAATCACTCGCGATACTCGCATCTCTCGGAACGACAGAGGAGTATCTCGGTAAAGCGATGTCCCTCGGTGATATTAAAAAACTATCACCGAAACAGGTGAAAAAATACTTTAATCGATACAAGACCGTAATGGGAAAGAGAGTATCGACCGGATTGGTGGAGTCAGCAATCTCCGCGGCATCCGTTCTTATCTCCTATGTTATTCCCGTGGATGATGTGGAGTCACTGAATGAAGACTTGAAGAACGATGATCTTGTTAAACGTGAACTGTCGAACTTCGCAGGTCTCTTGGTACTGAAGGGAGGAAGATTGGTAGCGTTAGCTAGCGGACTCTTTAAGGTCGCTAAGCACGTAAAGTTAAGACCGAGTGAGGAGAATTCTAAGGAGAATGAGGAGAATGAAGAAGACTCTTGATATTGACTGAATAATATGTTAAGCTTAACTATTAATACTGTTAAGCTTAACTTAAACATTTCTTAATAGTTAACTAAAGATGTCGTTCGGAGTATATGAAGAGAAGTGTAGAAAGATATTTCAAGAGTTATTCAAAAAAGAGTTTAAATCGGTAAGACCCGATTGGTTAAAGGTGCAGAGATGAAGGGGTTCTCTTAATAAGAATACCTCACTACATTCCTTATTGGGAACTAAAGCCTTTCATTATCGGAAGATTGGTAATAGAGGGTGTTAAGCTTGACTAATAAAGGTTAATCAGTATGTAGAAAAATTATTTAAAGAATTCGCATCACTTATTAAAATGTCTCATGTTAACGTATGTTACGTAGTTCGCAAAGTTAAGATACCTGAGAAAGATAAGGTACTCGCTAACGCTCCCAGCATTGTGCGTTACGTTGATTACAGAGTGAACATTTCTGAAGAACAGAGAGAGAGATTCTATTCAGCCATTGATAACAGCGAAGCCGTAACCATAAGATTTCGACATGAGGATCTCGGGAGAGGTGATGATCTCATCGCTTTCACTATGCAACAGTTTAAAAGAATCGCAAGCGCTTTCGACAAAGGAAGGGGAGTTACCATAAATATGAGTAAGGATCAGGTTCAGAGACACGAAATCGTTGATGAGGATGATTATTTCTATTCACCGTTGTAAATAAACAGCATTGTGTAAACTTGACTCTAAACAGGTTTAAAGACATCTTCTAACATTACTAAAACATGTCAGAAGATGTTGAACAGATCACTAAGACCCCTGTTGATAGTAATGACAGAACAAAAGAGAAAGATCCCAAGAAGGTCGCCGCAGGAAAGAGACTCGCCGAGTATAATAAACGGGCGAAAGAGGCGTTGAAAGAGAAGATGAAACGCGATGCTGAGAAGGCAACTGAACCTGAGGAGAGAGAGACAGGAGAGTCACAGAATAGTAAGACTCTCACAGCAGAGGGATGGATTCCTGAGATCTCTTTCTCAACCGCGATCTCTCTTGTCGGTATCGGTTTGGCCGCGATCAATATGTTTATTATTTACAGAAAAGACGATCCTCCCCCTGCGATAGAAAGACCACAACAATCAAAGATTCCCGTACCGAAGATGGGGATGCTATGAACTTCATGATTTAAAGATCTTCTCTCTTAAGATAAATGTCAAAAGAGAAGATCTTCAAGACTATATATGACGCCTCCGTTCTTATAGGTATCTCCTCAGGGTTCGGTTACTTTATCAATATGGATGATCCCTCAACAAGCATTACAGACTACCTTAAATGGGTTATAATCCTCTCCGGAAGTATTTACTTGAAAGATTATATGCAGAGAGAAGAGATACTGAAGAGGATCGATTCCCTTAATTCGAAGAAGGATGATAACCTTAACTTAAAAAAAGACAATAAAAAGAATCTTGATCTTAAATCAAAGAGAATCGTAAACCTCGCCAATCCCGTCGGTGACAAAGACGCAGTCAATAAGAGTTATGCGGACGGTAAGGTGAAAACTACTCTCAACAGCCTAGTCAGTAAGGTGGGAGATAAGATGACTGGTGATCTTGACATGAGCGGTAATGAGATAAAGAATCTTAAAGAGGCATCCTCATCGGATGCCACGTTCGCTGCGAACGTTAATTACGTTAACAAAACTATCAACGAACGTAACGCCATTCTACAGGAACGGTGGCAAGATTACGTCTCTGGGAGACTTGATTACACCGTCGACAGAGAGATGGAAAACGATTTCAAATACGTTTTAGAGAGAGATTCAGGTGATGAATTCATTGATGAACTAAACATTAAAGGAATGGGAGTGATCACAAGTAAAGATTTTCACCCCTTCAACAAAAGGACGGCTCATTTCGATCTCAAATTTAAAAAAGATTTTTTCAAAAGCAGCTTCGCTGTTAACCTCCGTTATGCAACCGAACAACCTAGATACACTGTTGTGTGTGAAATGTTCTGGGATGATAGTGTAACCAATTTAATAGAGTCAGCCACGCTGAAAGCCTCTTTAAACTCTTTTGAGGTCATATATGCACAGCAATCGAACGTTTTTGAGAACCACGTGAGAACTCTGGTGAGAACCCAAAGGATTTTCGGTTGGAATCCTGATAAATTAATCTTTGATATAGTGATAAAGTACAGATCGGGGGTCGCTTATCCCCAAAAATTACCCGTCTACATTGTTTTTTTACGGAAGTAAAGGATTCTACAACAACATCCCCACATCTGTTTGGAACTCTTGGAGAGTGTTTGATCAAGGAAACGTTTCGATGGAGAAGGATTTAATACTCTATCAAGACCCTGCTGTCGATAAAGGAGCGGCGACAAAAAAATACGTCGACGATAACATTAAGTTGCAGATGAAAAAAATCTTTTATAAAGGTTATCTTAAACACGACAATGATAGCTTCATCAGATTCTTTGCAAACGGAACGAGTGATCATACAAAGTACGTTAGACAGAGTGATCCCTCCGATTTCATCGTGAATGAGGAGGACTATGAGAAAATACTGATCAAGAATCCTGGAGTCTACTCGATATCTCTTATCGATGGATTGAAGACCGGTCCACAGGATGATAACGGAACTGTTCAGTTCATACTGAATCCCGCACCCTTCCTGAGTCTGAGCGATAATATTAACATCACGGTACCCAACACAGGGAGGGGTTGGAAAACGTATAATTTTATCTCCGTTTTAGATATATACAGAGACACAAAACTGTCTATACAGACCTCAGATGCCAGAACCATCTTTGACGGTTTGGGTTTAGGAAATAAGAAGTTCGGCATGATTCTTATAAATAAGATCGATTAAAGATTTACTCCCCTCTGTAAAATGTTTGGTAAGGTTTTAATAATGACCATCATTGCCTTCGGTATCTATCTTACGTTTCGTTCACCGAAAGAACACTGCGCCTGTGGAGTTAAGATACCTGAGGGAGGGGGTTTATGTGAATGCGGAGAGTATAATCACCGAATGTTTATAAGGAGAGAAGAGGAGTTAAAAAGAATCGAAGATGAGAAAAATAAAGGAAATTCTTACGACACATTTCTGTGAGATTTATTTAAAGATAATCTCTGAAGAGTAAAAATGTCAGATAATAAACTTGTGAAGACCGTCACTGATGCATCCGTTCTTATCGGTCTCTCCGCAGGAGTCGGATACATTGCGAAGAAGGCTATGAAAGAATCGTTCATAAACGACCCATCATCCAGCATTGTCAACTACGGTAAATGGGTCGCCGTTCTTTCCGGAAGTATGTACTTGAAAGATTATTTGGAGAAACAGAAAATTCTTCCCTCTTAAAGGTTATTCATTATTAAAGGTAATATTCATAGATAAAGGTTTATCTATTTATTATTAATAAATGGCGACCATTGCGTTAATGATTGGAGGAGCGGTGTTGAACGCCACAGCGTTCGTCGGGGGATCTTATTTAGCAAAGTATCTGAGCGGATCGAATACGGACACGGAGAGAATTCGACACGATAAAGCCTTAGAGAAGTACCAAAGAGATTACGCAGCATACCAAGAGAAGAGACAGAGACTTTTGGATTGGTATAATCATCAGAGAGATGAAGAGCATCAGGCTTCACAGAATCTCTCGAACACTGACGAGGCTTTCAAACTCTACTCTCAGACACATCCTGATTACTCTCTTCAAGAACCTCGACTCACTGATTACTACCGACCGAGTGATGACCAGAGAGTGGGTGAGATGGTCTACGTCGGTGGAGGGATGTTGGCGTTGGGTTACGTTGCTAGTAGATTATTTTAAGTTTAAAGATTCTTTACTTATCAAGTAAAGAATCATGGAAGTTGACCCGACAGAGACTGACAATCCTTTTGAACCTACTGATCCCGGTGACGATGATGAGGGAGAGATGATACCTATGACATCCACATCAAGAAGAGATATGCGTCAGCGCGGTTACGATAATCGCAATTATGAAGAGACCTCTTTCATCGATGAGAACACTCCACTTATAAGGAGAGAGGAGAGGAGAGATGACGCTTGGGAAAGGATCCGAGAGAAGTATCCGAAAGTCAATCCTGCCAACTCCTCTTTCACATCTGACATAGACGAGTATGATCGAGTGGTCGTGAGAATGAAAAGAAAGGGAGGTAAGAGTTACCCTCTTTTTAAACCGGATGGTGAACTTAATGAAAAATTACCTAAGACAATAAAAGAGAGTTTAGGTCCATCTGCAGAGAAAGTCATCGAGACCAATAAGAGAGATATAACAAGGAGAATAGATAAAGAGAAGGAGCTCGAATCCTCTCTTAAAGATGCCGGGCCCAGTCAGAGAGAGAACATCATTCGTAACATTGAACAGCAGAGAGAGGAGATAGAGAATCTGGAGAGAGAGAACGAAGTGATAGAGGAACGCATGTCAATCAGAGATAGAGTGAAGGCTATCTTTAAAAAGTACGGATTCACAGCGTTCGCTGTTCTCTCCGCCGTCGGTGCAGTGATCGGTGTGATCGTTTCTAATCTTAAGAGCGGTCTGTCTAGATTGGGTAAAGGAGTAGGTAACGGTTTTAAAGCTATCGGAAAGAAGTTGGGAGAGATACTTCCCGGAATGATCGGTGCGATAGCGAGTTTCATCTTTAAAACAGCGGGTGAGGCGATAGGTTTTCTTGCAAAGAATGCGTGGTTGTTGATAGTCGCCGTCGTTGTCTACTTTGTTGAACAGGTTAAAAATAAGAGTAAGAGAAAGTAAATGGAGAGTTACAGAGAGATATACCCTCAGTTGTCAAACGAATACACCGGTGAAAACTTTAGATTGAAACAGTGTGCAGATTGGTTATCCCTTCTCGAGAAGGATCTGCAGGATTGTGAAAAAATATACAAAAAGTATAAACGTGCAAGGAGTGCTCTTTTGAATCTGTCTACAGGCAGTGGAACTCTCTCTGTCGCTCTCTGCGGTGGAGGGTTGGGTACGGGACTTACTGGAGTCGGTCTTCCCGTATCGATCGCATTAGGCGTTGTCGGAGGTGTCTGTGCCTTAACGAGCGTAGCGACAGCGAGTCTTGCTAAAGCTGTATCCGGAAAGGTGAGTAAGCATGAAAAGACAGTCTCTGTCTGTCAAGCGAAGATAAACACGATAAAGGACGTCGTTTCTAAATCGTTGACGGACAATAAAATAAGTCATGAAGAGTTTGTTCTGATAAAATCCGAGTATGAGAAGTATTATGAGATGAAGAGATCGATAAGAGAAAAATACAAAACACCGACGCTTCCTCAGGTGGATGTAAAAAAGATGGAGGAAGAGATTCGTGCAAAGATATTAAAAAAACTCGCCCAGTCAGAGTGAGTTGTAACTGTCTTATAGTCCTATCGAGAGATGAGTCATTTAGAGATCCTCCCTATAATCCTTACTTCGTTTAAAAAGATATGATTGATAAATAGATATGAGTAATCAGAAAGATGATAAACCCGAACCCAAATCTCTGTGGAACAGATTTCTCGAACGGTATCCCCATGCCGTCCTGTCTAAATTCCGACGAGTATTTGAAAGATACGATAGAGAGAATAAAGAAGAGCATGTCAAATTCGTTGGTAGGGATGGTTCAGAGTATGAAGTCTTCTATAAGAAAAGATTTGAGTACAGTCTGTACTTTCCCGACGAGATGAAAAAAGCGTTGGGTCTTCCCGTGGATTTTCCTTTGGAGTTGACACTGAATCCTCATCCCTCATTACCTATTCCTGCGATCGATTTCGGTGAGAGTCGACCACTGAAGAGCCTCGACTTAAGAGAGAAGTTGAAGAGACTCGATATCTACGCAACGCCCACAGATTATTTCTCCGTACCTGTCAGAGACATCTTTACGAATACGGTGATTAAACACACCTCTTCAAAAGAGTCCCATGAGTGGTTAAACGGACCGAATATGAGGTATTGGCCGCAGCAGCTTAACTTCGCTGTCTGGTGTGCAACGACAGGTTGTGGGGTGAGCCTGCGTTCATTATTAGAGGAGAGGATGGGTGGAATCGATGCGACCGATCATGAACTCAAACTTCCACCGCAGATACGAGCTATTCTCTGGTTTCACGTCTACTTCACCATAAGGAGAATCCTGTTTCAGATGGGGGGAATACAGAGTTCGATCGCTTTACCCGGTGATCCACCCTTTAATGAGAAGGGTAATGATTACGACATTCCTTCTTATAAGAGAATCTGCAAAGAGTTTAATATTCCTACCGATAGTGACTTTCGCTGTCATAAAGGAGAGAATCACGGGTTGGGATCTGTTTACATTTGGGTCTCTTACGTAGGGCCGTCTAAGGAAGGTCATGAATCTTCCTATCCTGGATTTTTTAAATTTAGCGATGAGGGAGGAGAGGGATCGAAAGGTAATCTTCTACAGTACATATTGAATGATATAGATAATGGTTATGAGTACTTTCTCACGAGGGTATCTAACGGATTGACTAACGCCGGTCAGGCTCGACTCAATCAATCGATCGAAGCTTTAGTCTACTGTGTATTGGGTTCGCAGGTGAACGTAAGAAGCGGAATTCTCGGAAACACGGGAAGTGCGCAGGAGGTTCGACAGGAGTTTCTCGTGTTATTGGAGGATGCGATTAAACAGCCTGACATAAGTAAGAGTGTACAGAGATTTCAACTCGCTGTGCAGGAGGCGAAAGTTAAGCTCGATCTTGCCGTCTCTCCCGGTACGTGGTTAATGCCATCGAAAATGGTGATCAATACAGAGAGTACGATCGGTTATAACAATAGACTGAAACGTGTCGAACCGTCCATGAAATTGGGAGTGAATACAGATGTTAATTCGAAGAGCGTGCCGGTCGGAATAAAACATAACCTCGGAAAGAGTAAGGTTTTATTACCTCACACTTCGGTTGTTAAGAAGAGGGTTGATGTTAAGAATGAGTCACATAAACATTCTGACTCAAGCGATTCTGATAAACCTCAACCACCACAGGATAAGTCTAACACAACTAAACATGAGATTAATCTTGCGGTGATTACGATTGTCGTCGGCGGATTAGCTTGGTTTATGTTTCGATAAATTAGATGAGAATTTTCATAACTTGGTCGAGTTATGAAAAATAAAGTAGGGGCTCACTTGCATTCTTTACATCTTGACTTCTGTCTTCCGTGTGGACAGATCTGTGACCCTCCACAATCTTTACAGAAAGCTCTCTGTCTCTCGTGAGGGCAGAGAGCTTTTCCTTTACAGTCTTTACATTGATATCTCATTCGGTTATGTTGACAGATTTCACTACCTTTACAGTCTTTACAACTTGATTTACGTCGACCATGGGTGCAGATTCCTTTACCTCCGCACTCTTTACAATGCCGCTTATATCTTTTATGAATACAGATCTGTGACCCTCCACACTCTTTACAGAAAGATTTATTTTTTTTGTGAATACAGATCTGTGAACCTCCACACTCTTTACAATAACTCTTCTGTTTGTTATGTTGACAAATTCCTCTTCTCTCTTTACATGTGTAACTCTTTACGGGTGCTGCCACATTAGAGGCAAGATTCCTCATCTGCGTTACTCTCGATGGTGCGGGAATCGGGATATCAACCTCCGGTACAGTCTGTTCATTCGCTGAGTAAAAAATCTCACTCTCCTCCTCTAACGCCTCGATCAGCTCCGCTTTACGCATTCTGTAATAACCTTTGATGCCTCGCTCTTTGGCAAGGGCCTTCAACTCTTTTACTGTTTGTTTATACATACTTATTATTTATGAAACATTTCTTTAAACCTAAAATTCAATTTTTAAAACATATATAATTTATCGAGGATTTCATCCCGAGTATGGTTTGTCGAGGAATTAAGGGAGAATTTGAATTTGTCTCGGATGGAATTTCAAATTCTGTCTTGGTTTGCCCAAACCTATACTACTCCATGTGCAAAAAAAACAAAGTTGTAAATTTCCTTTAGGCCAATATGCAAATTTCCGGTGAATATCCAGACTAACTTTCGGTCTTGTCGCGTACACTTTGATGTTTTTTTTTTTCCGACAACCTTTCTCGAAATAACTGTATATATAATCATGCTGACATAATCGTTTGAATACACGAAACGTGACTCTCCCCTTGGAGGGCGAGAACATTCCTTAACGCAGTGGAAGATTGTGAAAATTTAAAATGTGAATAAATCAGTTGTGACACACAGCCAGACACCAAAACAGTGTTTCTTTACATATTTTTTATTTCTTTTTTTTTTTAAAAAAAGATGCCTCTAGGAGTCCAACCAAGTCTGTTTCAAGTAATTTTTAATTATCATCAAGAGCAAAGGGTGTAATTAGTTTGGCAAAAACTACGTGAAGGGAAGTCGAAACGAGATGGAGAAAAAAATGCAATTGGCGGAAAGCTAAATACAGCAAAAGAAAATTCTAGAACTTTTTTTAATCACTTTTGACCTTTTTGTTGATCCAAGCATCACGTGATTACAGTTAAGTCACTGCCAGTTCAAGTTGTAGACATTTCGGGATGTGGGCAGATCATACGTCGCTTACCTCGAACATTGTAACTTAATTCAGTGGCGTTTTTTTTTTTTGCACATTTCATTTGGGTTCCTAACATTCACAAACTAACGGAAAGAGCTTCAAAGAATCTGCAGTGCCCTCAACGTTAACACAGGACGATTGTAAGTACGTACAAGTTATATCTGTAGCTATCTTTGCCTACAAATTTCAGTACACTCTTTTTATATATAAGAACCTTTTTTTATAAGAACGTTGAGGCGGGGGTTTTACCCAAAATTTAACTAAGAACATACACCAGGCTGAGAGTCGGAAAACGTCTTCATTTTGCCTCATTTAAAAATGAGCAGTATAAGTAAATAAACGAAAACTGAAGAGCAACGTGATACACCACACTTGGCGAACAATGCTCCTTGATACGTTTCCTGATCACCTCTGCATTGATTTAATAAAATTCTATAACATGCAACTTAAGAACATCTTAAGGTATCATGCAGTATACCCCAAATGACCATCTGCTGGGGCTGCTTTACCGCCCCGCGTTTAAAGCAAACCCCAGCAAAGTATAAGACATATTCATTTGAAGTAAAAAACATTGTTTTACGAATAGGGCGCTTAACTTCCAAAAGTACTGAGGTTCACAAATCGAGTTCGTTTCCGGTCGGATTTGAACGAGAGAAAGCGATCAACATCGCCAATCTGTTCTTCACACCTTCCTCTAAAAAACTTTGTCGGGGAATATTGCATGATAACTTGCCTGGTTTATTTTTAACACGCAGTTGAATTGTGAGAGTTTAGAAAACAACCATTTCCTTTGTTAAAATAGCCATAACTTTTGAAAGAGGAAAAAAATAAAAATTCTCCGACACGATTTTGTTGCCCAATTATCGGGCAACGTTCTTGCCAAATGTCAGCGAAAAAGGTTGAAAACTCATTGAAAACGAACTTAAAATGTGTGCCACACTCTTCAAAATTTTGGTTTTGAGATACAGTGTACGGCGAAAAATATACTTGGGGCGTCCTTCCGGTGTAATCACACAAGACGTGATTACGCATTGATCGATGAAGTGAAGGAGAACTCTCACCAATTACAAAGCGGTCTCAAATTAATATCCGTCACGAGTTATCACTTCCACGGCGCTCTCGTACAGAGGTAGGTATAAGGCAGCGATAAAAGCAATTGTAAAGAACGCCTTTTATAGCGTGACTCACATTGTTATGATATGCCGAGTAAATAGGTCTTTGTATTCAAGTACATGTATGTACCTCTTTAGCCACAAGCTAACGGTATTAGTTTTCATTCGGTCCACGAGACACGCACATCATCGGAGTTAGAAAGAAAGATCGACTGACAGTAGGATCGTTGTAAAACCGAATATAAGAGCGGGGAAAGAGGTATGTTTTCATAATTGTTGTTTTAATGTTTAGGATCGTGAAATGAATTACATTTAAAGCAGATTTATTACTTTCATAGAAATTCGTGTTGTCTAAAATTGTCATTATGCACGCCCTACGTGCTTGAGTAAAGAGCGTTTTAATTAAGCTTAGATTCACTAGTAATAGCCTTTATTTCGACTGTTGTATTTCAGTTTTTACGAAATTTCAAGTTAATAAAGAAAGCAGAATAGAAAGATGCTTGGAGTTTCCGTGATATAAAACATTTCTCCGTTGCGTGCGTTGGTTATTAGAAGAACAGATCGATATCAGCGTTCGCCCGTTACAGCAATCGCGGTCGCAAGCAACGTACAGGAAGCGTGAAACGAGAAACTAATCCTGATGTCAGTGAGGATATTTCCACTCCTGCAAATCCTGCAAGTGGAGAAACGGTCAAGGAAACCATGCTTTTGAAAATGAAAGCATCTCGTTATATATTTCTGTCAAAACAATGGCGCGTCCGTCGATCTTAGACGTTCTTGTATATATAGAAAAAAAGTGTACACTGATTCAGGAAACAATCCGAGTGCGGCAAAGAAAGTGCCAAAATCGGTTCAAAATTGATAGATCTTGCGTGTCTGTAGAATAAAAAAGAGAAATCTTACGTATTTGAATACTGGAATTGCGGCCTTAATTTGCCTGTGGGAAGAGAATTGCAGTAAATTGACAATTGTAACGGGCCGGTCTACAGATGCGAACTCTGTGCGATGGGACTATGTCGCACAACTTTCGGAGATCAATGTACCTCACTACACTAACGTTTTTTCTTAGTTAAGAAAATAGCAGATAAGAGTACAAAATTATATATTTAATACTTTGAGTTAAGCCCTAATTGTGAACATAGAAGTTCTCTTTACTGGTTCCATACATTTATCTTAATAACGGTCAAGACATACATTTCCTTTCCATTTCCTAGCCCTTATTTCTCCTAACCTGCTAGCCTCATCTGTATAGTTGTTTTGAGGAGAAATTAGGTTTGATCAGATGATGGAAAAACATCAACTGGTTGCATTCACAACGAAACATGTAAAACAGTGTTTACAAGTCTGATGAAGCAAGACAAGGAGGCTGCGAAAATGAACAGTCTCTAACGAAAGCTCCACTCGTAGCGAACTGTAACAATGTCACCTCAATTCATACCAATTTTGGTAGTTAATTCTAAAGTGTAAAAAGCAATGAAAAGAACTCACAATTTTTGCGAATAAAAGAACGCGAAATCGAACTTTCGATGTGACAGGATGTTAAATTCAGTGAAGGGAAATTCCAGATGTCAAGTTGACCCTTTAATATGTTTTTCCCGTCTGTTGCTTACCTCGTGATTACAAGCCGTCCATTGTTCCCAATGCAAGCAGATCATATAATGCTACTGTTTTTTCACTTGTTCTGATTGCAAAACTGCGCGCCAGCGCGCTTAGAAGAAACTTCACGAAAATTTTGGATGCTTTATTTGGGTGTTTATAAGAAGGGTGTCTAATTAGTTATACGCAAAGACCAGATATTTTGTTTTGAGGATCAATGCGAGAAGACCAAGAGTCTTTGATTTAATATATTTTGGTAAGACTGAATTTTCTGCGAAGATTAAAATCATCCAAATGATGTTCCGGCTGAATTTGAAATGTTTTGGCTAATTTTTGTAAATTTTAAGTCAAACCTGGAACTGCTAAAGAAGACGCGAAACAGCCTAACTAGACAGTGATAAGTTCTGGTGTACACCTACAAATGGCCAGCATCAGTAGGAGAATGGGACTACTTACATATACATGTCCATGTAATTAGTTTCGCATGCTTATTGTTGACAGGGTTTTTAATTCACTTATAGAACCATTTAGTCTTTAGTCAACTCCAGTGACCAAGTACAGGAGCCAAGTTCAAGTAAGTCACTTTGTCTTGAAATACAATGGACCAACTAATAGAACTCAACATTGTTTAGATCTAAATATGTAAATTAAATTAATCGTAGAGTGATTTTATTTAACCCGTAAAAGGTTGTTAGTAAGGTGTGGAACGGTGGAACGCGGAACGGCGGAACGAGAAACAGCGAAAAAAGATTTTTTTTTCTGGGTTTTTTTTTTTTTTTTTTTTTGAACAAACAAACAGTAAATGTATCTCACAAAATAAAGGGCATGAATATATTCTTTATCCTTCGAGGTCGATCTAGAGTCAGGTTGTCGAGTTCATTTCGAGTGAGGATTTCAATGAGAAGCGTGACTGCCCTTCGGACTTGCTCGCCCCAATCGAGACAATGAAACGTACAAAGCCGAAGCACGTCAAAAAAAGCCATTGACAAAAGAAAAGAAATGAAAAGCCCACAACAAGGGGTATTTTCAGTTGGTCACCCATCCAAGTACTAACCCCGCCCAACAAGGCTTAACTTCAGCGATCAGACGAAAACCAATGCTTTCCGATCGCTGAAATTAAGCCCTGTTGGGCGGGGTTAGTACTTGGATGGGTGACCAACTAAACATACCCCTTGTTGTGGGCTTTTCATTTCTGTTCTTTTTTTTTCTTACGAAATAAGTAACTTTTCAGGCCCTTCTATTTTTTTTTTTTTTTTGTCAACGGCTTTTTTTGACTTGCTTAGACTTTGTACGTTTCCTTGTCTCGATTGGGGAGGGGCAAGTCCGAAGGGCAGTCACGCTTCTCCTTGAAATCCTCACTCGAAATGAACTCGACAACCTGGCTCTAGATCGACCTCGAAGGATAAAGAATATATGCATGCCCTTTATTTTGTGAGACATATTTACTGTTTGTTTGTTGTTGTTGTTTTTTTTCTGTTTAAAAAAAAAACAAAAACAACAAAAAAAAATCTCGTTCCGCTGTTTCTCGTTCCGCTGTTCCGCCTTTCCACGTTCCCCCATTCCACGATTTACTAACAACCCCCGTAAAACAATATCTATCAGTTAGTGGGAAATAGTGGAAACTAAACAAAAGAAAACAATTATGAAGTAGTGTCCAATGGTATCTGATCTAATAGTGTAGTAACCATTTCACGGGTCTAGTAAATTCACTTTTTATTACTAACTTCCGAAGCTTGCTACTTCTTAGAAGAGTTTTATAATGACAAGATTTTTATAATCGACTGAAAACATTTCATTTCCATGTCGATTTCGTCAGTGTGTATTTTACAGTGCAATGCCAGGTATTCGTAATTCCTGATAACTGTTGCAACACTGTATTGGAAGTTAGCTATTCGCAGTTAAATGGAGAAAGTACGAGATCTTTTCCAGTATCTTTCAGACCACCCAGCCTTTAATTCCTGAATTCCTTAATTGATTTCCAGTACAAACTGCGCAGTCTCGGCTCTCAATGTTTACGAAGACACACGAAAGAAAGGTTTGCTCGCCAAGGGACAAACCTACCTTTCCCTTTATTATTGACTCCAAGTATCTTTGCCAAACAGAAACAAGAAGAAAACCCTCGACGTTCTCCCAAACCGACATTTCAGCCGATCGAATCCCGAATGTAAAGAACTTAATGGCGGATCCAGAAAATTTATGTACAATATTAAAGAACAGTAACCTATACTGACAACAAACCTTGAGATTGCGCAGTGCTTTTTTTTGTAATTTACCTAATAGCACAATGTGGTTAATTATAAAGAAATCTTTGGTTTTTTCAAAGATCCCTAAAAACAGACCTATACCTATATAGCAGTACGCTATACGGGCTGGAAATCATCTTCCACAGAGACATGCAGGTTTTTAACCGCGCTGGCCATGGGCCAAGCGCGATTCTTCAGTCTACCCTTCACCGCGGTCAAACGTCTGAGGCTGTTTTTGTTTTCTTTATTTCGAGAGAAATCATTCACGTTAACGTGGAAGCATCAGTAAGGATATGTAAAACAGCTGCTGAGGGTAAATATATTTTGAGTTATCTCAAACGGAGATTCTTTACTCTTAAAAATGTTCCACACCAGAACAAAATTGCTTTGACAATGGCGCCGAGAGTCGGCATTTCGCCGTTTTCAAACGCTTGGAACTTTTTTAGTAAAGTTCCAAAAAATTTAGTAACCCAGGAGAATACCTGTTAAGAATCAAACTTTGAACAGTGAAAACGAAATTTCTAATTTCGAGATAGTATTACATGACTATGATATCACGTTACTTATTTCGACCTATTTCGGCATATGATGAGTCGTACTATGTTGTAATGTGTCGCAATATGTGAAAAAGTAATTTTGCTATACATGGCGCGCCAAATTGCAAACCCCATAAAACAAGATTGTGAAAAGGGAGAGGGGGATAACTGTATAGCTAAATATGTAATTTATATAGCGCAAGCTAATTAAGGCCACAACTTTCGAACATTTCACAATTAGTATAATACGATGACGTCATAGATGTAATTTACAACTTTACGACTTGCTAGTCGGAAGAGCTATGAGACGCCACTAGGTAAATGTATATCTTTGGTTTGAATTAACATTTGCCTTTCACTTACTAACACTACTCTGTAATTTAGATTCTGAACGTCTACACTCCCTGCGATGATTGCCAAATAAAAGGAGTTGTTTAAACCCGTGGATTTATCTTCTACTAGCAATACAGTAACATATTTTTAACCCGCTTGCAAGTACGGCATTCGCGGAAAATATGTGACATGCGTTTGTCTCAACTAGTTTGTCCAAGATTGAAGCTATCCACTCCAAAATAAACTGCACGACTGACCGGGTTACAATTTTAACTCTTATGTGTTGACATATTAAAAATAACCAATTTTTGCGTTTACCCTCTTTTTTGATAAGAACCTTTTTTATAAGAGCATCGAGGCTGAGATTTACCAAAATTTTAAGAACATGCTAAGAACATACCCCAGGCTGAGAGTCGGAGAACGTCTTTATTTTGCCTATTTGTTTTAATTTCTTGTTAAATGAGCAGTAAAAAAAAAATACAAAGCTGTGGTCTGACAGTACAAAGGAAATACCTTAATATTAACAATGTTGTCAGTTTCTCATAATTGCATGATATACTATATAGAAGATTTCAGTTTGTAGCCCAGCTTAGACATCTTACTAAAGAACGTCTTAAGAACGTTTTCAGCCTCAAATTGTAAAAAAAAAAGCTTAGCCTCAGCCCAAAATTAGGCGTTCTTATAAAAAAAAAGTGTATTTGCACATAATGAGAACTTTTCCTGTTATCAACAAAAGAAATTGAAAGGTCTATTAACCCTCCGCTGCTAGGTCATCGCAAGCAACCAAAGAATCTTGACAGGTTTGCCATACACATGAGAAGTGAAACCTGATGGATCAGTAGCGGCGGAGGACATAAAGATATAAATTGCCGAGGCTTTTATCACAGGGATGAGTTGCCTCTTCGAGAAGGTATTGAAGCTATTAACGGCTCTGGTAATAGTCTCAAAAGAAGCCGGACCTTTCCCGTCCCACGGCTCACAATACTATATCGGCTATGACTACTGGACGCGGCGATATCCATCTTTAGGATACACCGACTGGGATGGCTTTTGGAACAATTATTACAACGGACGAACTCAATATAAACGATCGTTTTCCGAAAGGTCTGGACAGGAGTGCACGGGTTGTCAATGTGATACATCCAAGGAAGAACTGACATGTTCTGGTAACCCAAGCAAATTGTAAGTAAAATGTGACTTATTAGTTTTATGAACTTAAAGAAATGAGAATCTATTTTATATTTCGTGATCAAGTGTCTTATTCTCAAAATGTTCATCAAAATGAAGCGGTAAACCAATCACAGCGGCTGACAGAGTAAAACACAGGTAAAGTTCCACACCAAGATGCACGAATAGACACGACCAAAGCGTTTAGAGTTTCGTTTAAAGCTGTAAAAGGAAAGGGAAAAGGCAACCGGTTAACGGAAGAAAATGTATTCGACGATTTAAAGTTCCTTTTACGAGGAAATCTAGCAAACTGTGGCCGGAGTCATTCATCGGAAAAGCAAAGGACTGCGTGGAAAATTTGCAAGTTTACGGAGAGTTTACAAACTTCACAGACTGCCAAAGTTATTTAAGATAAAGGTTAGTTCGAGAACTCTGCCTTGGAAATTTTATTTCGAATTTATTTATTCCGGAATTTTTCGTTTTCGCCGAATGAGAAACGTTTATCTGTTCGGTCATTCTAGGGGAACTTAAGTCTTCTCGAATTTATTAGGGCTTTTTGCCCATTTCCCGAATCTGTGAGCTGGTGTTGCCTATCCGAAAATCTTTCCGAAAATCGTCGCTGGCGTTTTATTAAAAAAGACATTTTCACCTCTCCGAAAACTAAACTCATTATATATTTTTCATATCACGAAACATTTCAATCTGAGGGGATTACAGGCCTTCCGAACAGATATTTGCCGAAATGATCCATCTTAGTGTAGCGCCGGAAATTATTTTTGGCTGTTGTGCTGTGGTTTGGGTATATTGTTTATATTGTCTTTTGAATCTTTTGTTTTAAGCCATTTGGTGAACGCACCCGTCCGCCACACCAAGAATCTGCCACTTTCAGACAGTCGCTAGGGAACAGACTCTTGTTACAATACTGGTTTTCTACTGCGTGGCTTCACACTTTTCACACTTTCTTTATTTCTATTTATTTACAATATATAGTGGAATGGCTCACAGGTAGCAGTGGCTAATTTAGTGGAGTCAGTCTAACATCAAGTTTAAAAAAAGAAAAAAAAATAAAGAGTAATAATTTTGATGCAAAATTAGAAGTTATCTAAGAGAAAAGCCAGAAAGAGAATTTGTTAGTGACAGGTAGCACCAGCTGTAGATTTATTATTATTTGGTTTGACCTACTTTTTCAATTATTAGTGGCGTTTCAATAAAGTTGTTTTTGTTTTCCAAAATATTAAACAACAGTCGACGAAGTTTGCTTTTTTAAAGACTCTCTTTGGTAAATCTCTTCACTTTTCCTCTGTTTGTCTAAAATGCTTTCTTCTTTTTCTGCAAATTATGGAGCGTGACCACGTTATACCCGTGTGATCATTTGTTTTTAAATTCCACTTATAAGTTTTACAAAAAGTGAAGAAATTATCTGTTTTTTTTTTCTTTAGCATATTACAAAGTGTTTTTCGGCATTCTAATAATTCGTTCTAATAACTTGGTAACAACAGATTAATTTAGCTTGGCTTTTCAGACCAGATGATGTCACCCTGTCGAATTGTTTCCTTCGAATGTAATCGTATTCACGTGTATACGAATGATTCAATAAGCATACGAAATTAAGCGAGTCTATTTACACTAGGCAAGCTCTGTAGATTTTAACTTTTACCGGACTTTACGTTTTGAGTTATTTGGCAAATAGTGTACCTTATTTACTCGATTAAACGCCGCCCTCGAATAAACGTCACAGATGGAAGCAAAAATTACTAATAAACGCCGCCCTCGAAAAAACGCCTTACTAAATCAGAAGAATGCGGCATTTATTCGAGGATTATAAGAACCAAGTACGGTACAACTCTGTAGCCTACACCATCCTTGGAAATTTACTTCCCTGTATAACAAGAATAAACGCTTGGTCGTCTTATAAAGTCCCAGGTGTTTAATCGAGAAAACACGGTGACTGTAGAATGGAAGTTAATTACCTACACGAATCGCTGATAAATATCTTGTATATCTTTGTTTGGCTACAGGACCGTACGAAATATTGTGATCAAAATCGTTCGAAATGGACAGTTGCCAAAAAGCCTTACAGATATGTAAGTACTGATTAATTTCTGTTCAGTTTAAAAAATGGACGTTAAGTTGAAAACATGCCAAACAGATCATCCTGTATAGAGACTTATACTGAAACCATTAAAGGAAAGGGCATAGATCGAACAACTTTTCTTTAGGAAGGAAAGAGAAATTGCCAGTCTGCCACAGTGTGACCCAACTCTTGTTTTGTACTAAACTTAAGGACCATTGTTTTCAGTAGGATTTTGTTTGTATTCACTGCCAAAACCAGTTTCCACATGTTTTTCAGGGCCCTAGATACTTTATAGTTACTCATTGAATACTTGTCACCAGCATTCATAAGCATTTAAGTGTACAATAATCTGATGTGTTATATTATTTTCCCTTTTATCTTCATAAGCAAAATTCTCGGATCTCAACTAAAAGACATTGAAGATGAGGCTTTCCACAACTTGACACAACTTCGAAAATTGTAAGTTTAATACCTACAACAAACAGAAAATCGACTGTTTGGTTACTAGCAGGACCTTTTTAAAACCACGATTTACATAAACGGACTGACCAATTGTTCCTTAACAGAAATCTGGCCATGAACGAACTGGATGATTTTCCTGACCTGTCTGCCAACACAGCTCTTCAGGAACTGTAAGTGTAAAACCATGTTCAAAGGATATATAACGTTATCCATTGAGAACGCTCTCCATTTGTGAGGAAAAACTAGGGAGAATTCTCCGGCAAGTGGAACAGTAAATGTTTTCAGCAAACACAATTATACAAGACGAGTGTGTACCAAAACCTTTCATTGGAAAAGGACAGTTTCATTTCATTTCGCACTGGAACAGCCGCTTATTTCATCTTGTAATCCGTGTTAATAATTAATACTAATATAATGATACAACGATTGATATCTTTTTAGCGATTTATACCACAACAAGATCAGACTCTGGCGCCACAATTACACGGCTCTACCCAAAAATCTAACAAAAATGTGAGTAAAACGTTGTTTAAATTCTGCACTGATAAAACAGACAAGGAAACAGTGGCTAATTCAATGATTTACTTTGTAGAATTCTCATAGAAAACAAACTGGATTGGATTCCTGATAAGTGGTTTGATTTGCCAAATCTGCGATACATGTAAGAAAGTTCTCTTTTTTTAATTTCTTAGCTCTGTAACCTTTTTTTAATAGCTGTTTCTGCTGGTAGTGTTGGCCACGTTGTTCAGTGTTGTTGCTTATTGTTTTTGTTGTTGTTGTTGTCATTCTCGTCGATCATTTAAGTAAAGAAATTATGGACCAAGTTAACTGAAAATTCTCTTCACCGGCTTCCCTTCTCCTTCGGTTATTCTGTTCTTGTTTGTGTTACCCATCATCTTGCGTTTTTGCTGTGTTTTCAGTTTAGTATAGTACAAGCGCAAGCCTTATGTCGGTTCGACGTTTCTCTATACAACAGTAAGATCGTCATTAAATAGCTATATCCTGTACTGTTATATTTTTGTTTTAGAGCATTGAGCATGAACAAGTTGAAAAGGTTTCCAGGAGCAGCCTTTATCAACTGTAGATCTTTGAAATTTCTGTAAGTATTTTAGTAACTCAGTGTTCTTAAAGGTTACATTGACGGATGTCAAAGCTTCCGCCATCATCATTACAGACGCCGCCACGGGGTTACGGTCCAGTTGAAATCAATTTGGAGGTCTTTTTACTTTTGCAGCAGATTAATGATAATAGCACGTTGATAACACAATTGTTACTTTCTTAACACAAAGCTACTAACTTCTAGCCATTGGGAACGACAGTGGAAAAATCGAAACTGGAAGATCTAAAATAGCTCATTTTTAAAGCGCTTATTCATCTTTGTTCTTAACCTATATAAATGAATGGTAGAAGTAGAAATATTAATGAAAGGTAAGCTTAACAAAAAATAAGTAATGAAATGAAGTGATATCTAAATTAAAATTGTATTGATATGAAATTATAAATGTAAAGGGTTAGTGAAATAGTGAATATTTAAATTTTGTCGTTTTCCTTCTAGATCCGTCGATTATAATAAAATAACATTCATTTCATATCCAAACTTGAAACCATTCTTTGGAAATGACTCTCAGCTTTTACATTTGTAAGTATAACCCTGTTATGAGTAGTTTACAATGTTTCAATCAAGCCATTCCTGTATTGACTAAGTACACCGTCACCTTCATTAAATTATTATCTTTTTGACTACTCTATGGAGGAAGCAATGGCCTCAGACGCCTCATGGCTAGTGCACTGCATGCCAGACCTAGGTGTCTGGGCTCGAGCTAACTGGCAACGGTCCTATTGCGTTGTGTTCTTAGAAGACACTAGTACTTGATGAATCTTTGAGGCGACCCAATAAAAGTATGTGAGGTAACCTGAGATGAATTAGCATCGCATCCAGAAGGAGCATCTCTAACTGCCTTGTGCAACAGTCGGAAACAAAATTAAACGAGCCGCCGGCAGTGTGAGTTACTTAGCCATTTTCGGATCCAAATATCCAAATATGGCAAGATCTGTCTGGAGCTATAATTTATCACATGAAAACATATACGAAGACAAGTATTGATGAGTACTTGCTTTATGTTTCAGAAACTTGAGCAATAATGCAATAAACAGCATAGCATCAGAGACTTTACAGAATTTGAAACATCTTCAAGTCCTGTAAGTGCTAGTTGTTCTTATCTAGTTGGTAATTTCTCTTTATTTTCATAATACTATTAATGGTATAAATGTAATGCTCTCTATTGCAAACCAAGAAAATTTAGAAATGAATCAACGAGTAGTATGTTCTGCCCGATTTTTAGACTGCCATTTTATTAATCTGCTACTACAACATATTTAGGTGTTTTACAGTATTAATTTTAGTTTTGGTCGATGGCGTGAAGAGTGGTAAGTTAGAGAGCAGCTTTGAAAATTTAAATTGTTTTGTTTTTTATGTTGCTTGGTTAGATGTTTCTAATATAAGCAAATTTCCTTTTTTGAAGAGAGTTACATGACAATGACATTAACCTGATTGGGGCAAAGGTCTTCTACAAGATACCGGAATTGTTGCATCTGTGAGTTCATTTTCTACTTTTTTTACACTTTTTGAAACAGGTTGTCGCATGACAAGCTACATGTACATGTTAACAAAAATGAAAAGAAATGGTGCAACGGATTTAACTTCAATCACAATCAAGCTTCTGAAACTGATGACATTAGTTAATTTAACTGTTCTCAACTTTCTTTCTTTGTTTCATTATTACTTTCTTCATTTGTTTTTTGTTGTTGTTGTTGTTGTTGTTTGTTTGTTTGTTTGTTTACTTGTTTCCTGGTAGTCTTTTATCAAGTTCTAAGTAACAGCTTATCGGTTTCAGAGACCTTTTAGGTAACAAACTACAAACCATCACTGCAGAGGGATACAGCCCAGCCTTTCAAGATCTTCCTAAACTGAAATGCTTGTAAGTATAACTGAACGTAAGATTCGATGAACAAATGCATGCCGACGTAGGAAACATTCTGAGCGTGCAAATTACATGAAACTGGAATTAAAGAAATCAGTCTCCTAGGCCTTTTTAAGATTTCCTCACGCCAGGAATACTAGACCGTTTCGATTTGTTTAAACCAAAGTTTTTTATAACTAAGAAATTATCGTCAAGCAAGCTGTAACTTGAATGGTACAGTAGCACATAATGGCCAAATGTTAATTGCTGTTTTTATTTTCCAGAGTTCTTATGGCGCAAGACCCTAAAACACGCCACGTGGTGTTCAACTCGTTTGTCAACCTCCCGGCTTTAGAAGATTTGTAAGTCCTTATAAGACCTACTACTCAAATTTCTAACTTTATGATCAACCGCTTAGATCCCAGTGCACTGTCAAGGAAACAAGTGAGGACAACCTCAGTGATTTTAATGCAATTCGTACATTTCAATACCTTATAAAATGGTAAATTCTTCGTCTTAGTTTTTATGATTCAAAACTATGTTCACAGCAATAACTCATTTACTTACTTTTGATAGGTGGCTGAATAATAACGGACTGACATATTTTCCACACCCATCGTTGTCCCATGAGCCGAGACCAGTTTTGAAGTTTCTGTAAGTGTTTAACTCTTTGAATAACTTGCGCCATTTATAATAAGTGAATGTTAATTATCCCTTTCTAAAAGCTACTGCAGTTTTTTTTTGGAGCAAGTGTAATCCTCAGTTTTATGTGAAAGTTAATTATAGCGGAGCTCCATCCATATAGAGATTGTAAAGCCATCGAGCCGAGAACTTGACAACCGTTGCTATCAGCCTGTCCCTCAGGTGTAAACAAAAAGTAGCGTGAGAGACAAGGAAAGCGTGCCGGTTCTTTGTATTATTGGCGATTGTGGAAGCAAAAGTGGACGAGATAAGATTCTTTTTTATCCTCTACCTGCGATTGTCACTAATCAAGGCGAAGAGTTCGAGAAGTTAACCAGAGAGATGAGAAATCTTTGAATTTCCGCGATGTATCGTGCTGACCTGAAAACAAAGAATGTTTTGCAGTCGCCACTTCGTTTCTGGCAGGCCTGCCGCAAACTGAGACCGGTTCAATATCGACTACAAAGAGTACAAGAAAAAATATATGGAGGCCGCTGGAAGAGTGCGATCGAGCGGCAAGAACAATAGGCAGCCCAGAAGAGAAAATTTCTCAATCAAAGCGGAGAGCGTATAGCTGAGTTAGACTTAACCGCTTCACCAAGCACTTCATCTTCAGAGAACGAAGAAAAGAGGGAGGCAATGATGCTAGATGATCCTTGCGCGAGCGGCGAACAAAGTGAAACAAACACTGCTTCCCTCGTGTCAACAATGACAACACTGGATGCCGAAACAGAAGAACGAAGTGAAAACAGCACTGCTTTTCACGTGTCAACAGGGACAAGAATGGACGTCGAAGCACAAACGGAATAATTTGACTACCTTTTGAACGCTAGGCCGAGGGGATAAAAGGCACCGGATAAAGATTTTTTCGATAAGAACCAAAAAATTCGATTTCACACTAGACTGCCTTCTTGGGAAATACTTCAGTGGTAGCTTTTGAGCATGTTGCCAAGTATATTACTCGTCGCACGCAATCCGTGAACAGATTTCAATAGTTTGTCATGGTGCTAATCAAGCTGCGGTTAAATGTTCCAATGCAAGACCTAGCTTATCGGTTTGTGGTTTCGACATCCACAGTTTCAAGGATCGCTTCATCATGGATTGTGGTGATGGATGCCCTACTAATATGACTAGGGAGGATGACAGGGAAAGACTACGGAGGACAATGCCTATGTCCTTTCAGTATGCTTTTGGTAAGCAGGTCACAATAATAATTGTCTGCTTTGAGGTGTTTATTGAGAGGCCCACAAACTTACTGTCATCCTGATTGGCATTACTCTACAAGGAACTGTCTGTTCTCTGGCTGACGTTTGGGGAGGCCGCACCTCTGACAAGTACTTGACTGAGACTGAAATGTGGGATTTTAGAACACCTTCTTCCTGGTGACATGGTCATGGCTGATCGATTATTTACAATTTGTGAAAGTGTTGGGCTGAAGAAAGCCAAGTTGTTAATCCCTGCATTTACTAAGGGAAAGATGCAGTTGGATCCCATAGATGTCGAGCGAGCAAGGTTTTCATTTGTTTTGCAACACCCAACATTAAGCTTCTCCAATGCCAGAGATGTTTCAAATGTTATCAAATTCTAGTTTTTCGCTTTTTTCGTCGTTTCGTCGAAGAAGATCTGGCAGTCAAGCAATCAGCGAATGGAAGTGATTGGCCCATGTTTACAGTCTCAGATTCCCGTGGAAGATATAAAAAGTTTATCGTGCCAGTAGCAATAGATGGGAAAACTGTGGACATGGAACTTGACACCGGAGCTTCTGTAACAATTATTCCCCAGAGTGTTTGGACTGATGTTCTGGCGTGAAAACCTGTGGAGCGCACAGACGTGAAGCTGCGAAGTTATTCTGGTCATGAAATTCCCGTTATTGGAGAAGCTAAGGTTCAGGTTACGTATCGTGATCAAGAAACTGTATTACCGGTTGTTATCACAGGAAATGACGGTCCAATGTTGGGTCGCGATTGGCTGTCCGTGTTGAATTTGGATTGGAGACAGATCAAACAAATTTCCTTGGAGCCGGTTAACAAACTGGACTTGCTTCAAACGAAGTATTCATCGTTGTTTGGTGGTAATCTGGGAACCATTAAAGGACTTACTGCAGTTCTTTAAACCCAGACCAGTACCATTTGCTTTGAAAGAGAAAAATTGCTGACGAGCTTCGCAGACTGGAAAAGATTAGTGTGTTGAAAAAGTGGAGTTTTCGGATTGGGCCACACCCATCGTCCCTGTGCTCAAACCTGATGGCAGTGTTCACATCTGTGGCGATTACAAGGTAACGATCAACCCCGTCTTGGATGTACCGGAACACCCTATGCCTACAGCTGACGACCTGTTCGCCCAGTTAAATGGAGGGGAAAAGTTTACAAAGTTGGACTTGTCTTCAGCGTACCAGCAAGTGCTTTTATATGAGGAATCGAGGCAGTACGTAACGATCAATACACATCTTGGCCTGTTCCGATACACTCGCCTGCCATTTGGTGTAGCGTCCAGCCCTGCCATCTTGGATTCAGTAATGAATGGTCTTCAGGGGGTTGGTGGCATTCTGGATGATCTCATTATTACTGGTTCAAACGATGAGATGCATTTTCGTAACCTGGAAGGCGCTTTGGAGCGTATGAGCAGTATTGGAATCAAGTTAAAGTCGGAGAAGTATGTGTTTATGAAGCCGGTTATGTTACGTAAGATAGTTACGACGTTAGTCCCAAAGTGGAACTTTATATAGTTAAGCTATCCGTGTTTGGATTTAGAATTTGTGTTTAGTAAGTGTACATTAAAACTTCGGTCGGCCTTTTATCGACGGAGTTGAGTGATTTATCCGCGGTAAGGCACAACAGCTCCAAATATTTAATAGTGTGGCTACTTATTTGGAAACACTGTCAACTCAAGCAAAAAATTAATAAACGGGAGCTCCGCTTTTAGGCCTGCCCAAAATCTATATATTTTATGAACTGCTTGTGAAAGATTAACACACAAGCATATTCAGTTCGTTCCATCCGTACGGATCGTTAAGGGCCCTTACGCTCCGCAGAGTAGAGTTTACTGATCGTATATTGCATCTCATTAGAGAGAAAAAATCCATACTTCTTACTACAGTAAGGGGGGCTGAAGGCCTAACGATCCGTTCGATCCGTACAGATCTTTGGATGCCCTTACGCTCCGTAGAGTAGAGTTTACGGATCGTATATTGCATCTTATTAGGGAGTCTTGGAAAAAATCCATGCTTCTTACTACAGTAAGAGAGGCTGAAGGCCTAACGATCCGTTCGATCCGCACAGATCTTTGGGTGCCCTTACGCTCCGTAGAGTAGAGTTTACGGATCGTACATTGCATCTTATTAGGGAGTCTCGGAAAAAATCCATGCTTCTTACTACAGTAAGGGGGGCTGAAGGCCTTACGATCCGTTCGATCCGTACGGATCGTAAAGGGCCCTTACGCTCCGTAGAGTAGAGTTTACGGATAGTATATTGCATCTCATTAGAGAGATTTAGAAAAAATCCATCCTTCTGACGACAGTAAGGGGGGCTGAAGGCCTAACGATCCATTCGATCCGAACGGATCGTTGAAAGCCCTTACGGTCTGTAGAGTAGAGTTTACGGATCGTATATTGCATCTCATTAGGGAGAGTTAGAAGAAATCCAAGGTTCTAATAACAGTGAGGGGGCAGAAATCTTAACGATCGGTTCGATCCGTTCGGATCGTTAAGGGCCCTTACGCTCCGTAGAGTACAGTTTACGGATCGTATTTTGCATCTCATTAGGGAGACTTAATTCATCATTATCATCATTACATCCTCTATTTAAAAACACGATCAGATTATAAGCACAATACTTGTGGGGTCGTGTGCTAAGCTAATATATTACTAATATTACTGCTTTATTAAAACCTAGCAATGGTATATTGCAATTCCTGCGTTTTGATTGGTTAACAGGCAAAGGTATATGAGCTCATATACCATTCATCGCAAATATCGTAGCCGATACGCGTCAACGAAAACAGCTGGGGAGCTCAAATATTGCAATTCTTTTGGGCGTTTTTAATAAAACAATTATTCCACTCGCGCTTGTTGGATATGAGATCGTTATAGCCAACTCGGCGCTACGCGCCTCGTTGGCTATCTACCATCTCATATCCAACGCGCGCTCGTGGAATAATTGTTAAATATACTAATATAATACATTGGATCATAATTACTATAAAAATTAACAATTATTTAAGAAATAGAAAACATGTATCGTGTTTCTATCGAGTTATAGAAACAAGAGTGGAAGTTTGGGAGAACGAGAAATGCTGTGGGAACACGAGCCGCAGGCGAGTGTTTCCACAGCTTTTTCGAGTTCTCCCAAACTTTCACGAGTGTTTCTATTTACCTACTAGAAGATGGTTTTCCATGTCCATGTTCTATAAGAAAATAATGCACGCTTGAGGTCTAGAAAAGCTGCTAGTGGATGCCCGAGCCGTTAGGCGAGGGCATTCAGCTGCTTTTCTAGACCTCAAAAGTGCATTATTTTCTTATAGAACATAGGAAAACCATCTTCTAGTGGGTTTAGAATATAGCATAGAAATGCAAATAATTTTTAAAAAAAACGCTTCTGCGCGCGCGTGCTGATCTGAATGAACAAACACTACGCCTAGAAACCTGACGACAGCAATCAAATCCATTTTAATGCTGTTTTGCAATCGAAAGTGAATTTCTATATCGCTGTACTTACCTTGAAAAACCTTTGCAGCCCGTTTTTGTTTGCTTTTGTGCTCTTAGAGTACGATTCCGTAACAATTTTGTTTAAATCAGTGTCTTGCAAGTTTGCAAAGCGGCCGCCTTCCTGGCACTCACTGCTCAACAACTCGTCCACGTCTTCATCTTCCCAGTCACCGAAACGTAATTCAGGTGAACTGTTTTTAGCGGCCATAATTAAGGACATAAAATGACAACTTTAAAAGATTGTTGCCGCCATGTTTTTGAATTCGTAACGCAGCAAAAGTTGCATCCGGGGTACCGGGCTTCTATAGTTTTTAGCTATGTTCTATAAAAAGAATTCCATTGCGTGTATACAGCGGCTATATTCTAAAACTCGATAGAAACACGAAAAACATGTTTTCTATTTCTTTTAGAAAACACCGCGACGAAAAAAACCAAAACAACTTGTTAACTTTGACTATCAAAATGTAAATTATCTTTGCTCGCGCTATCATCACGTCAACAGCTCGTGCTAGTTTTGTGTTTCTATCGAGTTACAGAAACACGAGATGTTTAACCAATCAGCGCGCACAATTTCTTAGGACTGTTATCTAAATAACTAGTGGTAATGTCTGGGGAGCGACTGAACGGAATGGGCATTAAAATTAAACTCCTTAACATAATTATCCTTCTTCACTTTACGATAGAGAGCCGGCAATTGGGAGCCCGTATAATATGAAGAAACAGCGTTCCATAAGATGGCACCTCTATGGCCAGTTGAATTTAATCTAGGAACCGTGATCTTATCGCTCCTTCTGAGGCTGTAAGTCACGCAGGCTTTGTTCGCTAAGTGAGACAACACAGCAGGCGCTTCACCGTTATCCACCCTGTAAAATAGTTTAATTAGTCGGAGATTAGTATGTAAAACAGTTTAACTGTAAACTAATTAAATAGTTTAATTAGCCAGAGTTTCTATAAGTAGTTTAGTATACTCAATTTCGTATACTGGTAGACCTCAGCAGATGGCTAATCTGACGCAGCGTTTCGTCCCGGCCAAGGGACATCATCATCATAGTAATATAGGCAACTTTGGAAAAACATTGAGGCTTGAACGTGATAGGCAATATAGGCAACTTTGGAAAAACATTGAGGCTTGAACGTGATTCTAGCCCATGACCTGTGTGATACCGTCTTTTCAAGGCCTTATCTGCCCAGGGATTGCAGTTGAAAAGATATCTCGGGTAATGCAGAGTTCATGGGTTCGAAACCCGTTCAAGCCTGAATTTTTTCAAGCCTTCTTTTTCCAACTTCTTAAGTTGGTTATATAACTGCGATGATTTTTCTGTGGTAATTCTTGGTATTTTTGCTTTTCTAGCCACATGGAAAGTAACGAAATTGAATCACTGACGAGCTATGAAAAAGAAGACTTTCCACCGGACCTGGAAGTTCTTCACGGGTAAGCTATCTGCCTCGCGCTCGATTTTACCATCTTCTCTATCCCGGGTACAGTCTGCATTAATATTGTATGCAACATTATTCCACTTTATATGGCCACACCGTGCAACATTTCGTGTAGCATTGGTGACACCGCAAGCGTTCTGATGTTAAAATTATGGAACCAAAATGGCGATGATAACATGAACAGGTAGCTTAGAAGAATAAACTACAGCTGTTTAGTACTTTTGCTTTCAAAAGAGAAAAGTCGTAAACGATAAACAAATCGTGATGTTTCGGTTGGAGATTGGAAATCCAAAGAGCAGAAAATGGCTCAATTTGGCAAAGCCACTGTGGGAAATGTAATCAAAGTGGACACACGTTGAAATTGTTACGAGCAAGAGAAGCAGAAGTAGAAGGAGAATCCACCTCTTCAACATTGCGCGCAACAATTTCAGGGTCTAAAACGTTTTGTGTAAACAAGAATACTCTAACTCTATATGAAACACAAAACAAGTTCTTCTGTCGTCAAATGGACGAAATCCCTGAATATGCTGTAACGATATAAAAATTGACAAGGTCTACAATATGGGGCAAAAAATGTATTTCCTTCAAAAAAAATAATAAATGTAAAATTCCTTCTTTAGAGCAAAAATCTAACTATATACCCATGGGATTGTATTTGAGGGGACGCGTCTTATCTAGGGTCTTTTTGCCTCTGCGATTCTAACGGGGGGGGGGAAGGGGCTACTTTTGAAATCTTATGATACTTTTCAATCTTTGACTTGTTTGTAGCGACCTGAAGGGGAAACACAAACCGTTCGAGAAGACGCCAAACCTCGTCAAACTGTGAGTGTACAACATTAGTTTTATATTTTTGATGATGTTATATTACCATCAGGTATTTCAAGGGATACCCGCTTAGAGTAGGTCACAAAACAGAGATAGTGTGCACTGCGGCCAGGACTACTCAGTGTACACTTTGGAGCTGTGTCGTGTTGTGTCCGTTGATGGATGATTGACGTTCTCACTTGCTTGCAATCAGAACTTTAGTTACTTCACAGTGTTTGTTATTTTTCAGGTTTCTACATTCAAATAGAATCCTGGGCATTGGAGAAGAAGACTTGTGGATGTTAAGCAAACTAAATGAGCTGTGAGATAATTGCATTTAGTGTCACATTTGAGCAGATACTCAAAAACACTTTACTTGATCACTGAAGTGAGAGCATTTATTTCTCTGTACTCCTTAAAATATTTTAATGACCAACAGTCTAGATTCACTGTTAAGCAGATTTGATTTGCCACCAAATTCTCCCAATTAACCTTTATGAAAGTGTGTAAGAATTGGTAAGAAATATTGCTTTTTTAACATGGAACTAAACTTTACTGTTTCCCCTTACTTGCGATAATCAGTCTGGAAAGTATCTCGTTGCAATAAATTCATTTTATTTCATTAAACTATTATTTTAGTTCTTTCCATTTTTCTTTAAGTTTTCTCAGCGCAAACAAGCTGGTAAACTCCACTGTACATCCGGAGGCATTTCGGAATCTTTCAAGGCTATCTGTGTTGTAAGTACAACAACCGACAGTCACACTGACTATTGAAACGACTGTTAAAACTCTTTTATGTTACTTGGCATGTTTTACTAAAGCGAAATTGGGTTTCAAAACAAGGATAGGATTGCAATGTGGGCAGGACTACTTATGTATTAGGTTTGTTTGATCTTTTCTTTGGCAAAGTTGTTGGTGATATGGCGTATAGAGATTACTTATGTTATCGCTTACAGGCATCTAGACTGGAACCAGTTCCATTACGTTCCTCTTGCGATTCAAGGAAAAAGCCGACTACCATCCGTGGATATCTTGTAAGTTTGTCAAATAGGTGTTATTTAACAAATGCTACACGTCTGTATAACATAAGTAATAACGCAAATACCTCTTCTTCAGGGACGTGCGGCAAAACAGCTTCACCTACATCCTAAAGGGGACGTTTGCCGAATTGGACAAACTAAGATATTTGTAAGTGTTATATAGTATGAAGGTGATATGTGATCTTCGCAGTGAATTTCCAATTTTAAGCAATTGGGATAAAGAAGCCTCAAAAAAAATCAGGGCTTCAACGGGATTCGAACCCGTGACCTCCGCGATACCGGTGCGATGCTCTACCAACTGAGCTATGAAGCCACACATTGGGCGCGAGGTCAATTGTGAGTTCATATTTTCCCGTGAAAGGAGTGAAATGATGTAATGTATATGAAATGATGGGAGCGAGGTCAATTGTGAGTTCAGCAGTTCATATATGAGTCATTTCATATACATTACATCATTTCACTCCTTTCACGGGAAAATATGAACTCACAATTGACCTCGCTCCCAATGTGTGGCTTCATAGCTCAGTTAGTAGAGCATCGCACCGGTATCGCGGAGGTCACGGGTTCGAATCCCGTTGAAGCCCTGATTTTTTTCAGGCTTCTTTATTCCAATTGCTTAAAAATGGAAATTCACTGCGAAGATCACATATCACCTTCGAATTCATATATATCCGCAGTTCATATATGAGTCATTTCATATACATTACATCATTGTTATATACAGGACAACTCGGATTAATATTAATCAGATTAATATTAATATTAATGATTATTATAATCCAGTAATGGATTATTATAATCCAGTAATAGATTATTATAATCCAATAATAGATTATTATAATCTATTACTGAGGTTTGAGCCGTGCCTTAATCTATTAGGATTAATAATATATAGATTTAGGCAGGCCTAAAAGCGGAGCTCCTATTTATTAATATATTTTCTGCTTGAGTTTGCACTGTTTCCCAATTAATAAGTAGCCACACTATTTCTAAGCGTATACTATTGCCCATATAGGTACATGTCGCTGCACTTTATTGGGTTCCTCATGCACGTGCGCACGTAGGCGCACACATCAAATTTTTATAGTGTAAAGACTTTTCATAACTCTAAGCGTTATTCAATGGAAAAAGGACCTTGATGAAGGCGAAGAAGTTTGTTTTGATTTACTTCAAAACTCTCAAGGCAAAAAGATCAACTTAAGGCACTGACTGAAAGTGAACTCGCGGCTAAACAAAATGAAAGAAGGTTTAAGTCATTTTTTACGCAGTTTTTTTGTGTAAGAATTGTCACGGTTTGTGATTTAGAAAGTGGTGCAACGTGCTCGCTGTCTAATAAGCTTACAATGTAGTTTTGAACCATCTTGGTTTGGTTGCATGATTACTACGCTGCATGTTTTATCGTAAACATTGCTAAATACCTTAGAGAATTTTATGCAGAGAAGTGAATGAATTTCCTTCGTTTCTAACAGGCAAATGTACGTTGGGAAAAGTCTGAACTCACTCACCCAAGCACAGGCAACTCGCAATATAAAAACCGGCGTATCAACACACTCACCAAAATGACAAAAATGCAAGCTAGTGAGATAGAGCAGTTGGATAATAAATCGTTTATTCGTTGGTGTGAAGTATCGTTGCCGAAGGTTTGCTCGTTTTTTGCTTTGATTTGTTTGCGGGATTTTTCTGCAAATGCAGCGCGCGAAATCATGTTTTTGATCCGTGTAGCTCAATAATTGAATATTCTTTTCAAAATCCAACGATGAACCTCACAGTTAAGAACTTAACTCCACTAGCTAAAAAAAAAACACAATATTTGAAACGAAACGTTTAATAGGCAAAAGTGAGCAAAAGTGATTAAAGCTAAGAGGTTTCAAAGCAGCCGTTTTAACGAATAATTGACGGGAAGATCTGAAAACTGACATAACATCGAATTTGCTCATAAATGAAGTATAAACAGATTATCATAACAAAATGCGTACATTTACGTTTGTTACCTCATATTTTGAGAAGGCTTGTAAATTCTGCAGGGCAAAGCTTTCAAACCAGCCAAATAACATCGGAGACGAAGCAACGAAAACGGTAGTTTCGTCCAATGTTCGTACTAATCTCACACCACGGTATCTACATAATTTGAATTATCAGCGAAGATCAATTGAAAACTATCAATATCTTTCTTCCTTTCGGTGTAGCTTTTAACAGTCTTTTATCCGTCACTTCAGTTAACTTGACCGGCTCTGAGCACACTTTTATATTAGCTCAGTTAATTTTCCAGTCTTGGTCAGCCGCAGGAACCGAAGACAGTGCTTCAACTCTCATGTTCAGGTCAACAATTATTTCGGATCTTCCCGTTAAGAGGTTGCCCTAAATCACTTGGCATAAGTTTCCATGCTGTAGATAAGTAAATAAAGAGAGAAATCTTCACGAAGATCTATGTCCTCCAGCACGCTTTCTTCCCGTCTTTCAATTCAGCAGTGAACAACGTGCAAACCAGTTTGCCGCCTTTTCATACAATCGCTTCGTTTAAGTTGAAATGAAATGTCCAGATCATTTTTTTTAACATGAGAAAAAACTTTTTAAAATAGATTTAGCTAAGCCTAAAAGCTGAGCTCTTCGGTTATTAACTTTGCCCTTTATTTAAATCTGAATTATCGCGATGATCAAAAAATTTGTAAAAACTAGGACTTGAGCCCGCGATCAACTAGGAAACCATCATCTGGTCAGCGGTCAACTTCACAAAAACACGTGACCTCGATGAGCTCCACATGTGAGCCCGCGATATGGCCACGTGATACTGGTCAGCGGATAGCTTGTTTTGACAGCTGTCAATTGATCATAACATGGATGTCAAAGTTGTACGTAGGGATAAGGGAGCATCTCCCTCGGCCTATTTTCCTCCCCCCACCCCCGGTCGGGCTACCTTAGGACTCCACTCTCCCTCCCGGAGAGTCTGTACGGGAGGGCGTGCGGGCGTACGCACCAAATTTTCTTGGCCTCATGGGTTTACCAAAATTTCTTACTTAATCTTATGTAAGATTTATATTAATCTGATTAATATTAATATTAATCCTTCTAAATATTAATGTTAATATTAATCCTGATATATATTAATCCTACATAGGGTTGCTATAAAAGTCGTACGTAGCATTTATAATATATAGATTTAGGCAGGCCTAAAAGCGGACCTCCCATTACGTTCCCATTTATCATTAGTAATAAGTAGCCAAACTAGTTCTAAGCTTATAGAGTGGCAAAATGAATAAATTAGTTTTTAATCGCTCATGGTTAAACTTTTAAGTATAAGCTAGTATAAAATATCTTACATGTAAAAACCTCTCATGGCTTTGTTTACGAAAGCGATGTCAACATATTTCAAGGCTAAACCGAAATTGACGAGTGCACTTTATTGGGTTCCTCACGTACGCACGTAGGAGCACACAACATATCTTTGTAAAACTTTTTACAGCGTTTACTGTACACGAATTAATACACCTTTATGAGTTATTCAATGTAAAAAGGACCTTGATCTTGTTTTGATTTAATACAAAACAGTAAGGGCAAAAAATCAACTCAAGGCAAAAACAAAGTAAATCGCTGCTAAACACAGTAAACCAAATGAACTCACGCCACGGCAAACTACGAAAATCACGGTAGCAAAACAAGCTCTGCAAATTGATGGTGCCGGTTTTGTAAGTCAGATTTTGTGTAAGAATTGTGACAGTTTGTGATTTGGGAAGTGGTGCACGCTAACTTAGAATAAGCTTACAATGCGTCTTCTTTCTTTTCGCTGCGGTTTGGTTGCATGATAATCTAATTCTGTTTTATCGTATGCGTTGCTAAATACCTAAGGGAACTTTATGCAGAGGACTGATTCAATTTTCTTCATTTCTGGTAAGCAAATATGCGGTAAGTAAAGTCCGGGAGGTAAAGTATGAACTCACTGAGCCAAACACAGGTAACTCGCAACGAAATCGGCGAAATATATATTGGTTTACCCCGTACAAGATTTCGAGATCATTTCAACGCACTCGCTGATAAGAGAAACAAAAAATATGCAATCGAGTATCAAAAAGAGTGGTTGGATAATAGATCACTTAAAAATATTTTGGTGTGCAGTATCGCTGAGTAGTTTTACTCGTTTTTGTTTGCAGGATTTTTCCGTACGTGTAGTTTGTAATTTACAAATCGAAATCGTGATTTTGATCCGTGAAGCTTAATAATTTAATATTGTTTTCAAAATCCAACAATGAACATCACAGTTAACTCGACTAACTAAAACACAAAACAATTAGTCCAAATGAAATATTTAATAAACAATGTCGGTATAAAATGTACAAACATGAACAAGTTTGAAAGCAGCACTAATTGAATTGTAAATATTTACGAAAAGATGCGAAACCGACACAACTTCAAATTCGCTCATAAATGAAGTATAAACAGATTCTCATGCACAACAAAAAAAGACTTATGCTTAGTGCATACATTTACGTTTGTTACCTCATGTTTGGAGAAGGCTTGTAAATTCTGCAGGGCTAAAATTTCAAACCAGCACAATAATATCGGAAGCGAACACGCCACTCGTTGTAAGCTTACTTCAACACTCCGACATATAAGTTCTTACAGTGTTTTGAATTATCGTTGTTCTTCGCTGCTTTTCTGCCTGTTTTGCCGAGCTCTTTCTTGCTCTTTCTCTCGTTGTTCTTCGCTGCTATTCTGCCTGTTTTGCCGAGCTCTTTCTTGCTCTTTCTCTCGTTGTTCTTCGCTGCTATTCTGCCTGTTTTGCCGAGCTCGTTCTTGCTCTTTTTCTCGTTGCTCTTCGCTAGTTCGCTGTCTTCTTTGTCGGGCCCTTTCTTGCTCGTTTGCTCGCTGCTCTTTGTAAATCCGCCTGTTTTCTCTTGCCCTTTCTCGCCGCAGTTCACTTGAACCCTGTCTCTCGACTTTCTCTCGACTGTCTCCTTGAAGATGAATTTACTACACTCTCGTTTGTCGACATCGACATAACAAGAGGTTAGAATAAAAAGTTTTTCCCTCACGCTTTATCTTCAGACAAACTGAAATACAGTCGTTTTGAATTTTCTTTGTCAGAAAATTTATCAAAACGGACCTTGGATGCGATTTCCCGCCAAAAAAACGCGGGTTACCAGCAAACGAGCAAACAACAACAAACGACCAGCAAACTCGTCCCCAGCCCTAATCCGTGCGTACGGACGGACGGACGGACGGACGGACGGACGGACGGACGGACGTGACATCCAAATTTCCTTGGCTTGATGGGTTCACCAATTTCTATGGGTATGGAGCTCCGCCCGCGGGCGCCTTCGGCGCCCGCGGGAGCTCCGCTATTATTCCTATCTAGGGTTAATCTTTGTCCAAAGCTACCGAAGATTGGCATTATTTAAAGATCAAAGAGGTGCTTGCTCCTATTCATTTACTTCTAGGGTCAACATCGTGGTATCTACCTGCTCTAGCATATGCAAGTGATCGTCATGTGACTGATGTGGTCAGTGTTATGTCCCGTGAGTCCTGTGTTATGTCTGCAGTGTGTCTGTCATTGGAGCTGTATATCAGTATCTCCGAACAATCATAGGAATTTTATCTCGATTATAATAGAGATAAATATTAATCTGGATTATATTATTAATAATAATCTAATCCTTCCAATTTTTTGCTGTGCCTTAATCTATTACCGGATTATAATAATCTATTACTGGATTATAATAATCTATTACCGGATTATAATAAGCCTATTATAATCTATTATTATTATAATCCATGGATTAATATTAATCCGAGTTGTCCTGTATATAGTATGCTTCTCAGAAAAGTAGTTCTGGCTATTCTTTGAACTCGTTCTTATCAATCTCCATTTTTGCTTTAACTTCCTTTGCTATCCACAGGCACATGCAATACAACAAAATTATTACCATAGAAAATGGCGCGTTCAACGAAAATATTCAGCTCATGTAAGTGTTTCAATATTCTGCCATTTTGAACTCATTTTAAGTTTGTTTGATCTTTTTGTTACACAAAATGTAGATAAAATTGAGAAATCAAGGTTGGCGCTTAGCGCGGCCTGACACAGTGAAGGATCATAATATGATTGTTCAAGTAACTATAAAATGCCAGTAATATTGATTGTCTTATACGACGCCTTATTTGAATGAAAAGAAGGGTGAAATGTGAACTTTGATTGAATTCCTTCATTGCATTACATTTTCTTCATAAGTTGTGTGTTTTGGAGCAAAGGCGATTCCTCTATCTACTTTCACACTTGGTATTCCACACCTGGTATCTTTCTTTTTCAGACACATGCAGGGAAATCGTTTCAAATTCAAGCACGAGAATCCGTTCACCAACCAAACAAAACTGACACAGTTGTAAGTAGCCTATAGAAGGCAATAATGTTCTGGTAACGGACTGATCTTGATACGCATGCTTTTATTTCAACATTTAATCGATATTTGCCGGTCGATATTTGCATAACAATGTTTGTAAGGCGTGGAATTACCCTAACAACATGTTCAAAAAATAATTAAATAGGTTTTTAACTTGTTTAAACTTTGATTTTCTAACCTCATTGTTTTTGCTAGATAACAAATTTTATTAGATCGATTAGGCTAACTGACTTTAGGACTCTGGACTCTCTCTGAGTCTCTGGCAACTTGTTTACTCAACAATATTGAACTAACATTGAAATAAATAACACAAATTCTATCAATTATCTTCCACATTATGGTAAAGTGTTCACTTATGTTTATACAGAATATACCCCGCTTTTGAGCTTTTCAAAGAGTTAGTACAACTCTTGTTGGGGTCTGGACAAGGGTGCTGGAATCTCAGTTATCTATCAATGTTTCGGCGATTTCTCAGTTATCAGTAAATTTTACTATTAGTTAAAAAAAACGCTCCCTTTGTCGACTGACAGTTATAATTTTGACCAATTCTCAGCTATCAGTTAAACCTTATCTAAGCAATCATTTCATTCATCTATATGTGTTTACTTTCTTTATTGTAGACGTTTACGAGATAATCAAATTAGGACAATTCCAGGCACGGCCTTCCATGGACTGAAGAGCTTAACTTGGCTGTATGTACAGCATGTTTACAGTAAGAGGGTGATTACATGGCGAATTTCAGCCCGGGCTGAAATTTCAACCTGGTTAGCCGTGCTGAGATTTCAGCCCGGGCTCTGAAAGAAATCCTCTTGAAATGAAAGTGGCGATTACATGGAGAAGGTTTTAGCCCGGGCTGAAAAATCTGCCAAAAGTCCATGTAATCGAAATGGAATGTCAGCGCGGGCTGAAAAGCAATGTGAGCATGCGCAGTGAGGTTGTTTTCTAGGAAACAAGATGGCTGCGAAGGAGAAAAGATTTCAGTGGAATCTGAAAGGCGAAAAAATTGAGAATTTTATTCGATGCCTAGCTAATTTCAAAGCTAAAATGGGATACAACTACAGTGACTTCAATGCAGACAAGGTAAAGCAGTATGAAGCTGTTCGGGAAGCCATGGCTCGGATTTATGAAGACGAACCGACTTTCTTTGGGCCTCCTGTCATCACACCATTACCAGCGCCATCAGACCAGATCGACCAAGAGGAGATGGCTGAAATTCAGCAGAGACAGAAGATTGAACAACGCTAAAGGCTAAATTGCACGAGAAGTACTGTGAATATTTTCACAATTCGTGTCCTTGGCGCCATTTTGATTTTTCTGTGACACTACGCGTGCAATTTCATATTTGGCGCCCAGGCTTATATTTCAGCCCGGGTTGAAATTTGTCATGTGAGCGCAACAATTTTTCAGCCACCCCACCGAGCTGAAATTCGCCATGTAATCACTCCCTAAAACACGTGGCACACTCCCCGGAGTAACTTTTCGACAGCTTGATAGCACATGTATTGTATCAAACCTTTCTGTTGAAGAAAAAATCGCACCGCAATTTATTTGCATTAAATCTGTTAATTCCCAGCTTAAGGTTGCTGAACACAGTTTTTGCGCGAGCTTTCATTCTATGTCGGTTCTATATGTGGTATTTTCCTTCTTAAAATGATACAGTGTGTTGTAGGTTTTAGTCTTTTATTAAAATGCTATGCCAGAAAAAGTCAAGATGCAAAGAATCCAGCAATTCTGCAGGTTTGTCGTCGTTGCTGTTAGAACCCAGTTAAATGCAGCGCATGCGCAGTTGGTCATAAACTTGAGATTGAGTGCTTTGGTGGCTTTCTCGGAAATGCACACATTTCTCAAGAACCACTCTTTAGAATTTCATAACATTTGACAGAAATATACTTCGGGAAACAAGAAAGCGAATTATTGCAAAATATCTGAAATTTAACAGAGGAAATTGTAAATAATCCACTTATCCTTTAACAGAGGATAGCTAAAATTCACTGTTAATATGCGAGCACTGTTACAAGAGGGATGAACGGTTTTAGAAAAATTGCAAATGCGGCATTGGTATCAAAAACTGTTTTCAGCCACCTAGTTCTCTGAATCTCAATTTGCTGACCACTAAGAAAAGAGTCAAATTTGAATCTAGAGATCATATAGTGATTAACTTTTTATTGTTGTTATGCATTTATTGTCTTGTCAGTGACCTTGGTCAAAACAAGATCGGCCGAATCTTGAAAGTGTCGTTTCGCGATCTTGATAACGTAGCAACTCTGTAAGTACCCATACAGAAAAACTGGTCATTTTAAGTCAAGGGTTGTTATATTACATGTTTTCGAATAACGAATAACGGCTGCTTCATTATACCTTAGTTAGTTCTCCGAGCAGGAAGTCTTTATGGGAAAATCTTGAGTACAGACCGAACGGAGTGAGATCTGTTCTCACGACCGAGGTCAGCATTCTTCATACAGACTGACTAAGCTCGGTTAACAAGATAACTTAAATAACAAGAGGACTTACATTCGCTTAATGTAGCCGGTTCGTGAGTGCTTTTAACAGTGACAAATCAAATCAAATGACCTTCCAAAGACCTCGCAATATCGTCTACAATTGGCGTCTTGAATGTATACCAAAGTTTATTCGTTCTCTTTACTATTTTTCTCGTTGTCTTAGCTTTTTCATTGAGTACTTTTACCAGAAAAAAGTCAATGTTTTTGTATTTTTTTGCTTGTAACTTTCTTACGGCAAAAGTAACAACTTACAGGGGTGTAGCCATGGGAGGGTTCCAGGGGTTCCGGAATCCCCCTTTTGGGCTGTAACCATGGCTTTAATTTCAGTGAGAAAAAGTATTGGAATTCCCCTTTCTGAGTTCCACGGAATGAGATCATAGCTTTTAAATAATTAAAAAAAGAACTTTCGATGGTTACAATATTTTATAAAACGAGATACTACGCGAGCTCTGTGTTGTCGTACCAGTAAACTCCCGCTTCCTGATAACACAGCACTTTGCTTGACTATGTGTAAGAATAAAGAATTGCCTAGCATTAGTTTAAAGTCTTATTTTGTTCTAATCATATGACGAAAATATAATATTTGATTTCCAGAAACGATCACAATGCAAATTACTGAGGGTGGATCACTACAATGATCTTTCCCGCCCACCACCGTTGGAGCGAAGAAACTTGAGGAAAAACAACGAAACGAAAGACAACAATAAACAGTTTCCGCTTTCACTGGGCCGGCATGTTACTCAAAAACTTTATCTGCAAGGAAAACACCTACGACAAATTGGTCGCGATAAAAGCTTCCTTGAAATTTTTTGATGACAGAAACTTTACCCCCGCGCTGAGTCAACATAAGCTTCAGTAAATAAATTCGGAAAAAATAGAATGAAAGCAGACTTTCTGGAACTAAACTTTATTCTAAATAAACTCTCTAGTCTTAAAAGTTTGTAAAATGCAACCGAAGTTTGACATTGGGATTATTACAAATTTGTGCTCAGAATGAAGGAAACAGTGTTTCTGAGGTCGCAGAATACAAAACCTTTCTGGGGGAACATTCCCCCAGACCCCTAGTAAGGAACGCCTCTGCCACTCGATTGTCAATCGGGCTAGCAATAAAACATTTCGGACCCCCCTGTGCAGAAAAGCTGGCTACGCCCTTGAACTAGAGCTGTCTAGACGCTGCTCCATAATAAACAGGAGATATCGAATTAGATGGTTGACCTTGTACCGCTTTGCATATTACATCTGAATTGTTTGCTGTAGTTATAATTTATTGTATCTTTAAACAACAGGGATTTAGATGGCAACGAAATAGCATACATTGAAGATGGGTCGTTCGCAAAGATTATTCGCTTTAGTCGCTTGTAAGTGTCTGTGTGGAATTATATATAGCTATTATTCGTGTTCATGAAAACGATGCATGCCATTCAATTTGGTGTTCGATAAACGCGTAGTTTGCCATAAGTACTGTTATTGAACTTGTTGACTTATTGAACGTAATATACTTAATCCAACTAACTTGGCGATTCTGCTGTTAATGGAACTCGAGATTTACTGGAGGTAGTTTCGGCGATGACAAAAGCCCCTTCAAATCTCCGAGATCCAGACACCAATAGTTTTATTAAGGTACTATGATAAACCAAAGGGGAACAAAGACGAGGAGAATTGATACAGATTATGAACCACGAATTGAAGACTTCATTTTTTAAAACTAGCCTTTTAAAAGAGACAAAGCTAATATTACGACCAACAGAGACTGACGGTGCGTCTTCCCAGTATTTCAACTAATTTTTGACATATTTTAGCATGTTTTTCATGCATTGCCTGGCTAATTAAAACTTGCCTAATTTCTCTTAGACTACATCTTGAATAAGATGGCTGAGATACTCAAAAACGGCTTTGTTAGTACGCGCCGTGTGCAGACATGTCGTCCATTTAGACGTTATATAAAGCTGTAGGAAAAGCAGGTCACTATCCTAAACAGACTAGTGCGAGCTAAAGTAAAAATGACTAACAATTGTTCTCTATTACTTTGCCAGGAGACTCAATAATAACCATCTGACGTCCCTTCCAAATGGTGGTGACTTCCACGACAAACAGATGAACCAGATGTAAGTTTAATAGTGTTTGAGTTTTGCTTTCTTCGTGAGTCTCTTTGCCCAGCAGGGAAATTTCGGACCCTTTCCTTTCCCAAAAACATGCAGAGAAGTTATAGAAACAAACGTTTCGTGATTGGACTAAACGGTGCCAGTTTTTACAGGCAGTGTTAAATAATTTGAGAAAAACGTCGTAAAATTGAGTAGCCGTGTTAACTAACCTGCCTTTGAATTTCGTATCACCTCTGATTTGTTGTCACTGGTCATTTCAAAGTTTATAGGGCAGTTGGAAAAAATCCCTCTCCGTGTATCTAAATCAATGTGTTTCGATGATAACGTTAATGTTTATTGAATATCAATTTAGTAGATTTTTATTTAAGACGACCCTGCTGAAAGCCACCTTTAAGTGACTGGGGACCTCCTGGGTGAAATATTTATGATTATGGTTATGATTATAATTATATCAATCTGCAGCTTACTCTTATAAGCAAATGCCTACAATGCAGGGTTCCAGAAAATATCCATACCCACCCCAAGGATGGTCAATGGGATTTTCCAAGGGGAGGGAGGTCTCAATAGCCCAAATTTTGAAAAGAAAGTATGAATCTTAACTTGAAATTCCAGGGGGTGGGAGCGTCCAAACCAAAGAATCATCCTTGGGGCAGGTATGGATATTTTTTGGAACCACACGTTATAATAAAACTGCCACTACAATATTGAAGACACTTTAGCCTGTGCTGCAAAAAAACTTGACGTCTTACCTTAACCTGGAGTAAAATGTATGGTTTGCGATAATAATTACGTAAATTCTCTGTAGTTTCATTATTTTATGGAAGCAAAATATTTTGTCACGAACCCATTTAAAAAACTGAAACATCGCTTAAAAAAGATCCTAAGAGAGAGATTCTAGTAAAGTTTTCTAGTGAATTTAAAACTGTGGTCCGTTCTGGCCACGTGACCGATGACGTCATAAGAATGAAAGTGATAAAAAATTTACTCAACATATAAGTATCTACCAACATGTAATTTGTTGTTTCCTCGCATTCAATGCAACGCCAGGTAAGCATTTGTACCCAGACTCCCACTTTTTGAAAATTGTACTCTTGGGCAGTCCGAAATGCTTTACACCAATGAGTTTCAAACCACAATTGACTACTTTTTCAGTAACAAACTATTTTCGTCACAGTGAGCAAAAACGCACTTCTGAGCAAAGTCACGTGACTAATTACGTCATCGCCCTAAGTCTTGTACAAGAAGTAGTTTATGCTAAGAGTTATTTCTATACGACGTAGTACTCCTGCTGGCTTCAAACTGACATTGACGATTTTTCAGTTGCAAATGATTCTTGGAAGGTTCTTGTTATATTATTATTATTATTATTATTATTATTATTGAAAACTTTTCATGCAAACTTGAATCCTAGGTGTATGTGGCTTAAAATAAAATATACAAATTTTGTTTTTCCCTAAGTTTGTTCCATGAGATAATTTCAGTAAAAATTTCAATAGCCTTCCTACATAATAACACTCTGAAAGCTTTTACATGCTCTATTCATACAAACTTGAATCTTAGGTGTATCTGTTAAAAAATATATATATACAAATTTTGTTTTTCCTGACATGAGATAATGTCATAAAATAAATAAAAGAAATAAACTATTAAAACCTATTTGAACAGTGTTTATATGATGGCTCCCTCCTGGGTTTCAACGTCAATATCAATGTTCTTAAAGTCACAAAAGGCTTTCCTTCTAGCTCTTGAACCTCTTAGGCAGATTAGTGCGGATCTTAGTAAAGCGAAGGATGTCCTTGCTCTTATCCAGGAGATTGTTTTAGCATAATGTTCTCCTTTCTTGATGGAGATCAGCTGCGCCAGTCTGGAATGGTATTGCAAGCACTCGTTTCCCATGCCGCCTGTTGACGTGAAAATAAGGGGTGTAAAAGTTCCTTGTTCGATATCCAGAACCCTCCTCGCGTAAAGGCGCTTCTTCTCGTTCTCATGATTGCGGTATAACTGTTGGAGCTCTAGGTCCCTATACGAATCAGCATTAGGGTGACAAACCCTCACGTCAAAGAATGCTGATCGTTGGTTCTCCCAGAACCCGCGCGCATGAATATCCAATCTCGCATCTGGAGCTCGATTAGAACCTCTTCCCAGCTGTTCACCCGAGATATCTTGCAGGACAGGCTCAATCTCAACATCGGTACAAACCATATTCAGGAGTTCGGCTTCTAAGTCCCTCAGCTCATTGTGACGTTGGGTAACGAACCCACCTCTCTTGCATATCATTGCGTGGTCCACTGTAAAAGCATCACCGCATACACAGGTGGAAGGGATTTCATCAACCGGCCAATCGTAGCGCAGTTTGATTGCATCGCGGAACTCTCTCTTATTTAGATTGAAACCCATTTCACGAAGGGGGAGTACCGTCAGCCAAACAGATGACCCTTTTTCCGCAGCAAGGTCAAGTGCCCGTTGGACTTTCTGTGGGGCTACTCCTCTGATATGCTCTGCCCTGTCTTGGAGCACCGTTGCTCTCTCACTCCTCATTGCCTGTTGTAGTGGCTTGACCAAAGAATCATCCGGCATCTGATGGGATTGAGCCACGATCTGTTGGACCAGCGGGATGGTAACTTTGACGGAGGAGGATTGCTCAAGATTTGCGTCGAGACACGGGTTTGTCATCCCAAGCCCCCCTAGACGGACTGGCAGTGCTAGGATGTCCCTGTCCAGCCGAGTGCACCTATGCTCCGTAATTGCAGGGATGAGCACCTTAGATATGGCATTCTCCAAAGGCTCCAATAATTCTTGAATATCAGGCAAAGTTCTCAAAAAATAGGTCCATCGATGCTTGAGGCCAAAGGTGTAAGCAGCATAACACGCTTGAGGCTGAGAAAGAGCAAACTCTGCCAGCTTAGTAATCTCGCTGACCCAGTTGGTCACCTTCTCGCTAACGTATTCCTCTAGATATTCCCGTGAACCTATCACCGCACCCAGATGTTTTTGTCCCTCTACCGTCACATTGACAGCCGTGTCCTTGAACACTTCTTTCACGCTTGCCTCTTTATCTGGCTTTGAGATAATCCAACATTTCTTGGGGTTGGGAAAATAGCCAAAGGCTGGGCCAAGGCTGTTGAGGACATCCCACCATTTCTTGATTTCCAGTACCGAGCCAGCTCCACAGGCATCGTCAGCAAACCAGCACTGTTTAGTACTGGACGCCGCCTGCAGGCTTGTGATCAGCGGCTGCACACTTAAGGCGTAGAGGGCCATAGCAAGTGGGTCACCCTGTGTTGTTCCTTCAGCTGACGTGATCTCTTTGCCGCCGGTAATAAACAGCCGTGCCGACTTCCTGTAAGTATTGATGGCGTATGCTGCAATTATAGGGCAGAGAACCCGGATATTATGCAGTGAAGTTGCTCTGTTAAGTGCATTGAATGCGTTAGAAGCATCGATGAGCAGTACCGCGTCTGTGTCATCTGCTTCAAATATGGCATGCATAGCATGTATAGTAGCCTCGCTGCCGGACTTTTGACCTGCGCATAGCTGGAGTGAACCACTTATTATTATTATTATTATTATTATTATTATTATTATTATTATTATTATTATTATTATTATTATTATTATTATTATTATTACAAGTGAAACCGGTAAAAACAATATATAATTATATATCCCATAGAAAATAGGTGAATGTGAAAAGGTTAACAAAATGAATTAGTGTAAAACACCCTGCAGCTGACTTTTATAAGCAAATGCCTACATTGTGCGGTTGCAGAAAATATCCATACCCAAGGAGGGGGCGGAGGGGTTGGGGGGAGGGGGTTGGGTTTTGGGGGTGATCTCAATAGCCCAAGTTTTTTTAAAGAAAATATGAAGCTAAACTGGAAATTCCAGGGTGTAGGAAGGTCCAAACCAAAGAACCATCCTTGGGGGAGGTATGGATATTTTTTGGAATCACACATTATAATTAGACTGCCATTAAACTATTGAAGACACTTTAGCCTGTGCGGCAAAATGAATTGGCGTCTTTACTTAACCTGGAGCAAACTATGGTCTGGAATAATAATTTCGTAAATCATCTGTAATTTCATTATTTTTATTGGAACAAAATATTTTTGTCACGAGCCTATGAATGGTTTTAAAACTTATGTGTAATAAAGTGCCAGTATTCACATGTAGCCTAATTTGGGTTCTGGGATGCCCAAATTACATAATCACTTATTTATCCTCATCGGGCCCATGAGAACTCTTGAGGCCAGGTTCATATTACATAAATAGCTATCAACGTCACTAAAGTATATTCAGGTTTAAACTGGCAACATGTGGGAATCAATCATGTGACAATTTAATAACATTAACACAATATGTATTTTTGAGTTCATTTTCAAGTTGACTAAGAGGAATGTCATTGCAAAGTCATCAACTCACCTGTAAATAGAAACAAAACAAACAAAAACTATTTATTTTGGTGAAATTGCTATCTTTCCAACATGCAGACTCAGTATATTAAAATTAAATGGCCTTTTTCAGTGTGTGAAAAAAACTGACTGCTTTCATGTTGGGCTAGTGGATCCAATAATTTCTTACACTTGCTAGATAGCCAAATGACATTCATGGATTTTTTACTTTGTTGTTGTTTCCAGAGAAACATCAGTCTTTAGATAAGCATATAATGGTTTCACCTTGCCCAGTCTACCTGAGTCAGGCAAGGAAGTAATCAATTTTCTTTGCACCCTTCCTTTCACTAATCATTGCAGAAAAATGCCAGATTATTAAATGTTTTGGACCCTAAAGCTGAATTTTTGTAATCTGTTCATCTCAAAACATTTAGTTACAGAAATCTTTGTTTGGTTTTCCTCGAGAGCAAGTTGTCAATAAAAAGTAAATCAAATTTACAGCTACTACATGGCTTAAATTCCCAAAAGAAAAAAACCTTGGATATTGACAAAGTGCGAGCCAACAAGTCATGAGGCATTCCAGTTAATCTGAATAGCACACTGGTTAGCCTTAATAGCTCTCTGGTTACCCTAAACAGTACTCCAGTAAGCCTGAGTATAGCTAGCTTATGTGGCTTGAGGTTAGGCTATATATTTATTAGGTTAGGAATTTCTGGCTTGTATGGCACTTATGTGTCATGAAACATGCGAGCGTTGGGAGCCATTCCAGTTAACCTACATAAGATTCCAGTTAGCCTAAATAGCACTCCAGTTAGCCTGAAAAGCACTTTGCCTGCCAAACAGTACATTATAACATGTAAGAGATGAACTTGTTATAATCCACTCGGTCAATGAGAAACGCTTACCTCAGGTCCCTGTAAGTTTCTGTTAGAAATGTTTGCGAAACGTTTCCCTCGCCGTTTCTCCTCATAAGATATTCTTCTTTATCGGGAATACAAATAGAAGAAGAATACCCTGTGTTTGGAAGCTCGTTGTGATCGCGTCAAGAAGGAAGAGCATCGGCAAAGCTATCCTATATAACTCAAACTATATAACTCGGAAATCACTTCATGGCATTGCCTCAGACCATGTGAGACAGCTGATGACATATTATACCACGTAATACTAAACAACACTCGGGTTAGCCTAATTAGCACTCCGGTTAGCCTAAATAGCACTCTGGTTAGCCTAACTAGCACTCCGGTTAGCCTAACTAGCACTCTGGTTAGCCTAAAAAGCATTTTGGTTAGCCTACATTAGTTTGAGGTTGCTTGTGGTTAGCCTTTATACTGAGGTTAGGATTTATACCCAAAAGTTTCCAAATTCTGGCAGCTGGTCGTCGGTGGCCGAGCGGGTATGACACTCGCTTGGTAATCCGACGACCCGGGCTCGATATCTGTTTCTGCCAATTTTTTTAACATCCAAAAAAAAAAGTTAAGTGTGATTTCACATCATGTATGAAAGAATAAGAAGTCCACATGGTCTGAAGCAATGCCATGTAGTGCTTTCCATATAACTCGTCGCCATGGTCGCCATTTTGAACATGTTCTTGTCGTGAGCCCGCGATACGGACCCCTAGCAGCTGGGAGGGGGAGAAGCTGCTGCTAAACTTCTCCCCAGGTTCCACTCCTTTCGTGTGAAAGAAATAAAATCCATCCTCGCCAAAAGCAATTAAAATGAGAAGAAACGGACAACGCCAACATAAAGAGTATACACTCACGCCTTTGGCAAAATTTTCTTTTATTTCTACTGCAAATGGTCGCTGAGTAGGAAGCCAACAAGCTTTTCAATTGTATTTTTCATTGCCGTACATTTTTAGGAAAAAGTAACCATGGCCATTTTATAAAACACTATTAAAAAAGCTACAACTTCGCTTAAAAAAATCCTAAGAGGGAGATACTAGTAAAGTTTTCAAGCAAATTTAAAAATAAGGTCCGTTCTGGTCACGTGACCGATGACGTCATAACAATAAAAGTGATAAAAATGTACTTAACATATAAATATCTACCAACATGTAATTTGTTGTTTCCTCACATTTAATGCAACGCCAGATACGCACTTGTACCCACACTCCCACTTTTTGAAAATTGTACAAAGCTCCCTTAATATTTATATTTTGTTCTGTTCCTGGGCAGTCTGAAATACCTTACACCAATGTGCTTCAAACTGCAATGACTGCTTTTTCAGTAACAAAATATCTTCGTCACAGTGAGCAAAAACGAACTTGAGAGCAATGTCACGTGACTAATGACGTCATCGCCCTACGTCTTATACAAGAAGTGGTTATTGTTAGGAGTTATTTCTAAACGACGTTGTACTCATGCTGGCTTCAAACTGACCAAGTTATTTGGCATTGACGATTTTTCCGCTGCAAAGGATTTTGGGAAGGTTTTTATTATAATTATATATTGTTTTTATAATTATTATTAAGATTATTTTATTTTTATTCTTGTCTTTTTGTTTTACAGAGACTTTTCAAATAACAGAATAACATCAATCGCCAACGGAACGTTTTTAAACGTTCGATGCGGAGGAACAACATGGTAAGTAAGAACTTGGTACCGGTTTCTCCTGAGATTTGAACAATTCTTGGTACCTCGCATACGAAGCAATGCCCAAAATCCAATTCAGCTCAGATAAGCCATAATTAGGGGAAGGATTAGGTAAGATAGAAATGGTTAAAAACTCGCAATTTGATTTTTGTTTTAGCAAAAGCGTAATAAATGACTGCAAAGTTTTTCAAAGCATCTTATTTCTGTTTATGGCTTTATCTACCAAACGTTTTTAAACATGTGGTCTCTGTCCTCAGGTCTTTGTAGTTTTGTCACTGAGTAGAATAATAAAAAAATAGGCAGTCTATGACTACATGTGCCTAGTGATAGCCTAGCATATAACGACAACATTCGACAAGAAACGCTCGTCCACGGCCAGTGATCGAGAGAAGAATCATCAACACTTTCTTCAGTTTCTTTACCGATAAAGCAAGACAATTCTCGAAAAATCCCTTCATGTTGCTTTTAAGATCAAATTCTTTGAAAATCCACCGAAAGTTGAGCCTGGCTCTAGAAGAAAAGTAACATAAATTTATCTTTAACATAGAAAACTTACCAACGTCGTTGAAGAAACGCGATTGTGAGCACATGAAGCGAGAAAATGGCTGATGTCAAATTGAGCTTCCGACTATGACGTGTTAATTAGACGCGCTCATTACCAATTACGAATTACGGACACACACGCGTGCACGATAACATAGTGCCTCGGGCTCTACGAGCCACTAGGAACAAAAAGCTATAATAGAAGAACTATAATAGTACCAATAATAACAACAATAATAAATAGCTATAACACTGTATAACTTTAAAACTATTTACCTTAATAGGACGTTCCAAGAAAATGAAATCGTGTCAATTGACGGTGGCGCCTTTCAAACATTTGATGGACTATCCTGTACTCTGTGAGTATGCTTTCCATCTCGGAATATATGTGCACGGTGTTTTGTTTTTTTGTTTTATTTTTGTTGGCTGTGTCGTTGTTCTTTTCTTCCACCCGTCAGGAACACCAACAAAGCCAATCGGTCACCAGTTACATTTGTTGTTCTCTCTCACACACACACACACACTTCGACTTCGTCCATTACATTATTTGAGCCAGATTCGTGATATTCGTTTATTAACAGTTTCTCTAGTTATTTCTTTCAACGAAACATTGCAATAGAGACTCCTTATAGATTGCTTTTAATTTCTAATTAATGATTTCTAACATTAATTAACAATTTATTTCTCCTTTTAATAAGACTATTTGGAGGTTCAAGCCCAGGCAAAAACTTGTTGAAGAGCATTGGCTCCGCAGCCTTTGACAATGTGAAGGCTGGCTATATGTGAGTATCCCAAAATTATTCAAATGTTACACTTTAATTTGCTGTTTATTCGTTGCGTCTTGGAAAAGAGAACTTCTATTGTCTTTTACCTTTTTTAGAGATCTGAGATACTTGGAACTGGAAAAGATCACTTCTGAATCATTCAGGGATGTTCGCGTTAACTATTATTTGTGAGTATAACAAGTTGATGCTTGCCTTGCTTGCCTTCAATCTAACAAAAGTCCGCATCTGATCTCTACGTTGTTTGTCTCTCGGGAAAACAAGTACAGTAACAACTGTTGTACTATTAAAACGGCTTGTGTTGCATAGACTGATGTTTGCCTTGTTACTTGCTTCAACAGAGAAATGCAGTACAACAAAATAAGAACGGTTGAAGAGAACGCATTTCTGAGAATCAACACAAGGGGCTTGTAAGCATCATTTAAGATGAGTCGATCTACTTAGTAAAAGCATATTAGGCACCTTAAGCTACAAACGTCCCCAGCCTGACGACGGCAATCGGAAATGTGTAATTGAATTGAACAATATCCTCCAGGAATTGCTAACTTTGGAAAGTGGTTGAGGCATCTGAAGCAAAATTCCATTTCTTCTATATGATCAGAAACTTGCATTAAAAGCAATCTGCATATTTTTTTATAAGACAATAATGCTTTTTTTTCTTTATCGGAAATTAGTAGAAGGTTGATGTTATTTTTTCTATAATGATCGCTAATTCTTAGAGGATAGACCGCATTTTTTTCATTACCAAAAACCAGGGGCGTAGCGTCCATATACGCACGTACGCCCGTGAGTACAGCTGACATCTTAGAAAAATTTTTTTTTTGGAATTGCCTAAAAACGTTTTTCTCATTAAATTTGCTGGCTGATAATTTCATCGCAACAATGTCGAAGCCGACACACCATCTGCATATTGGAAGAGGAGTCTGTATCTTCCCTTCTTAGATCACGTCGTCAACGAGCTTAATGAGCACTTGGTGAAACCACTTCCTGGCTTCCAAGCGCAGCTTCTTATTCCTGGTAAGGAAATCTAGTTATCTATTTATTACCCTATACAAACAAATTACAATAAATGCTCGTAGAGTGTTAGCATAGAGTAATTTATTCTTATTCAAGTCTATATATAATACACAGGGACGCTCAACGCTCTAACAGAAAGAGCAATTGCTGATATATTCAGCTATTACGGCAGTGAAATGAAAATCTCTGAGGAGGAGTTTAAAACCGAAGTCACAAGATGGAAGCACAGATGGAGTGGCATGGATCCGAATGTGACGCCGCAGTCTTTGGTTGAGACTCTTGACCACGCAAACCCCCAATTTTATCCCGGTGTATATGTTGCTCTCGTAACATTGTTAACGTACCCTGTGTCAACATGCACTGCCGAACGTAGCTTCAGTAGTATGAAGAGACTAAAATCTCCTCTGCGAAGTATGATGACGGACGAAAGATTGAGCTCCCTAGCAATACTTCATATACATAAACACAAGAACGTGGATATTGACGGTTTGGTAACGGAGTTTGCCCGTCTTAAGGGTCGACGCCTCGCCCTTTGCTTGTGACCTGTCTCCGTTGTTTTTGTAATTTTTTTTTTATTTTCGCAACACTGTAGCTTACAGAAAACAATAGAGAAATGGTTAAAATAAACAACTTTCTACTGCATTTTTGCCGCATTATTTATTGAAAATGCCCCGCAGAAAAACCAGGAGATGGCATTTCCGAGACCCTAAATTTCAACATTTTCTGGGGAGCATGCCCCCAGACCACCCTAGTTGCAAGCGCCTTCGGCGCTTACAAACAAATTCCTTATCGTGCGTACATCTTCAAAAACCCACGCTACGCCCCTGAAAACATTTACTGTTATTTCCTTATTATTATTTTCAAACTTATTTATATCGTACAGCTTGACAGGAAAATCACCCCAGATTAGCTGTCCAGACTGCTTTTAATTTTTTTCGTGATCCTTTATGAATCTTTCTCAGCAAGATTAAGCGCTCTTGTTATGCACCATTTAAAACATTATCTTCCTTTTTGAGTCTAATGAGCATGCGCATTAAACTCTATGTAGTAGAAAAAAGCTGTTAATCCAGTCAGGAAGCAAGAATGTTGGTAACATGTTTTACAGTGCAAAATAATATGAATCCTCGTTTTCAAGTGTGACGCCGCTGAAAATGTTCTCCTTTTAGCTGCATGTTTTTTTTTATAATCCCTGGGAAACGCAACGTAAATCGACATCTTTTGGTGAAAAAAATCCGGAAGTGACATTTGTGTTCATAAACAAAAAATAACTGAAAAAATGGAAAATTAAATAAGATTGTAGTCAGCAATTCATTGTTCAATTCAACTGAAACAGGATTTCATTCAGAGAATGCAAGAACGCACAATTATTCACCTCAGTGTCGGTGAAAGTGGTGAATAATATCCACCACTATTCACCTCCACTTCGGTGAATAATTGTTAATTATATTGACTTTATATAGCAAAATGCTTTTAAAAAGTGAACATATATGAAGATAAATCCAAAATTCAATGTAACAAAACATCAAGTGCATTTCCAGTCCATGCATAGTTCTAGCTTTAGCACAGAGGCACGTAGTTGAAATGTACAGTATTTTTCGGGTTGATAATGTACAGAAAAATATGCAAAACATCGTTGACAAGTTTCTTAGGCCTGCAGTTCTTGTTTTCTTGTTGTTATCAGCTATCACCTTATATCATGGGGATCATCTGTCGCCATTTCGCTTGGAAAGATAATTTGCTGGCCGCTTAATGGAGGTAAAAAAACATATAAATAATACACTTGCGACAACAAAAAGGTGGCTGCGGCCGCTTGATAGAGGTGGCCGTTGAATAGAGGTATCAAATACAGCAGTTTACTGACAAATAAATCGGGACTTTGGAAAGTAGCCGCTTAATAGAGGTCGGACTGTACCTTGGCTATTGCCTGGCGATTATTTCTCATTAACCTCAAAATTTATGGTTTGGCTTTTTGCATAAACCCAGTTGGACCTCTCAATGTGCTGGCTGATTCTTAAATATGAAATGATATGTCATGTCCTTATTTATACATTTGATTTTTTCCGGTGACTCTCTTAGTAATATGTTCAACCTTCACTTCGTTTTTCTCAATCACAGCATCTCCTCAAGTTTTATAATTTCTTCTCGCTGATGCTCGGCCTTTCGTCGTTCCTCATCATTTCTCTCAATTCTTGGCCTGACATATTTTTTTCGGAACTGGTTCATCAAGAATATTACTATTTTTTGGAACTGGTCTCCTATTTCTGTTTAATTTTATCAATTCAGCCTTTCTTAAACGGCTATTACCTCTGAGTCCGAGTCTTTAGCTTCAACTTTTAATTCTGGAACTTTTTTATTTTACCATTTTAATATACATACAAAAATGAAATTGTTTCTGAAAAACAGAATAATTATTTTTTAATTAAGGTTATTATTTGAGAAAATACTTAATAATTATTATAATTATATTTATTATAAAATATATCGAAGGTGAACCATTGAAAAGGCTGTCATTTTATCCAAGAAATCATACTTCATAGTTAAATGAATTAAATTTGATTATTTCTTGCATGATAATTCCGCAGGATTATCTCAAGCGGGAATGGCGAGGGTAAATCAATCTATTGAAGCGTATGTCTACTGCATTTTTGGAGCACAGGCTAACGTCGGATCGTCAATATTAGGGGAGAGTGGAAGTGCAAAAGAGGCTCAACGGGAGTTAATAGAAGGCGCAAAATAAGACAGTCGGACATTTCGAAGAGCGTTCGTAGATTTGTACTCAGATTGATGAAGTAAAAGTTAGACTTGATCTTGCAGTCTCACCAGTAACTTGGCTTATGCCTTCAAATCTATTAATAAACACTCAGAGCACTGTTGGGTATAATAACAGCTTAAAAAAACAGCTGACATGAGACTTGATGTTAATGGATCTTTAAATATGGATATTAAATCGGTTGGAGTCAAGTTGATAGATTGTGGTAAACAAAAATTGATAGACCCACTTCTCATCTTTCGAACCCAATTCACAAACAGGAATCTAAGGTTGGTAACCAATTACAGATTGAAGATAACCAATCAAAAATTAATGAACATGAAATTGTAAAAGCTGGAGTATCCATTGCTGCTGCTGCATCAGCTTTTACTGTTTATAAAATGTTGTAAGGTAATTTAGCTAAAAGCTAAGTTACTTATTTTTTCTCTTTATAACTATTAACCATAAATACAACAGCTCCTAAAATTAAAAGTCAAGCATTTTATTACAGATCCAGCTGTTTTAAAAATAAAGCTTGCTATTGTGCCAATAAGACCAGGTAAAATATTAGCGAGTTTTTTTTTTTTTTTCAAGATCTTTTAATCCATTTACTACTCCAGTACTAGTAGCAACAGATTTTAATCATTTTGTCAGGGAGTAAACAATTACTCCAATCGTTGTGCCAACTGCTAATGCTACAACTGAAACTGTAAATATTTTCCACTTTTTCTCTGGAAGTTTTTCTTCAAGTTTTTCTATTTCATTCTTGATAGCATGAATCATTCTCCTACTGAGGGTTCCTTATTCTCACCATCCTCAATCATTTCATCTTCTCGAATTGTTTTAAGCTATTAGCTCCTCAAGCTTTGGACCAATTTAGACTTGAAACGATCGATGAAAGCAATTCATATTTACCTGAAGCTTCTTTCCAAGAGCATCGGAATATGCATAAACTCTTTCTTTTACGACTTTCAGATGAATAGGTTTTCTGTTTGGATATTCCAAATCAAGTTTTTCACGAGCGCTTCTGATCGCGATGTCTTCAGTGGATAGTTCATAACCAAGTTGCTTGATAAAAGATGTTTATGTAGTTTCAGGACCTTTTTCTTTACCTCTGTTCATTGTTGTCATTTTAAGGTGTCTCACGACAGTTTCTTCTGGACCATACGTAACATTTTCAATTGGCTTACGCGGTGTTTACGTCACATCGCCGTCATCAACGAAAACTTCTGTTGCTTAAGGTGCCTATTAGCTCTGGGACAACCCTTATCAAGTTTTATAACTGAGAAGTGCCGGGCTTGAACATTTATTAAGAGTTAAAACCCTACGTTGGGTTATAGACACTTTCCGGAGATAGGCTCCGCAGGCTCCGGTCTGATGAGCCACTTGGCTTTAGAATTTATCTCTAACTATAGTCAAATGACGCGCTGGACGATTACATGTTTACATCATGCTTTGTAATTATGGCAATTAGTTTGGACATTCCAAATTCCAAAACTATGACGCCTGCTTACAATCAAACCCGATGTTCTTTTCCACGTAACGCTGGAATGTTGCATTAGAAGGTTCCAGCGGTGAAAGTCAGGGCATGCCGCTGTTCCCAGTGTTCACATGGTGCGGAGGACCGAGGAATCAAACTCGGAACTACCGACCTCGAGTATTACAGCCTGTTTCAAGGCGCTGGTGGACTGTTTGGAAAACTTGTTAGTCTATTTATTCCTTTTGTCCTCAATCGAGGAGCTGACGAGTCTTCCGAGAACAAAGTTAGATATCGGTAGGATAGAGGGCTTAAACGGGGAAATAAGAAGACCAGCGCTAACTACTTCATCTCACTCCCTCCAAAAAGTTTTGCAAACGCTGTATTCATGAATTTCTGCACCTGTACTCCACGTCTTTCAATATTGTCAGCTGAACAGTGATCAAGTCATAGTTGTGTTATTCTAATTCATTAATTAATGTTTCCCTTTATAACAGATACCTTCAAAACAACGCCATTCAAGAAATTACAGTGAAGATGTTTGGCGACAGTGGCTCGACGATACGATCAGTGTTGTAAGGACGAGTATTTTGTTACGATGAAACCCAATAATTGCAGTACTAACGGCCAATCAATGTCAGGCCGTATTTACGGGGCGGTTCTTTAATAAGAGCATGACTAAATGAGCTTTTTATTAGAGCCAAAAATACGGCGCTTTTATAACGGGGTGGTCGTTTCTAAAAACAAGGCGGTATTAACGAGTTAATCGGTGCATCATGTTCCTCCAATTTACATTATTTACTGGAGGGCGAAAAGTGAGGCTGTCAAATCTAGTGTTTGTTTCAGACTTAATAACTAGCTGTTTATTTTTCAACAATCTTTAAAGCTGTAAACTAAACTGAACAGGCCATTTTATGGAGGAAAAGTCTCTAGCATCGAAACTAATTTTACTTCTACGATATTTATTTTCTGAGAAAATATCTCATAAAAATGCTTCAATTCTTAATGGTTATGTGACGGTTATGTGTTTAAATATGTATTGTTGCATTCCTGGAATGCAAACTTTTTCCATTTTCCAGGGACCTTTCCAAGAACGAAATTCAAACTCTTCATGAAGATTCACTGAAAGGGGTGACAGTCAATGAAGAAATGTGAGATTTCATTCTTTAATGAGATTAAAAAACGAACATTAATATCTTTACCTATACTCGAAACACAACCCGCAGCAGTCTCTACCACCAATCCGTTTTGGTGAAGACATAATTCAGCCATCTCAATTTGCCAGAAACATTGGTGTGATATTTGACAGTACCATGACAATGCTTCCGCATATCAGTTCTATTTGTAAATCAGCCTCTTATCATCTGCACAACATCTCCCGGATAAGGAAATTCTTATCCACGAATACCACCGAGATCCTGGTCCATGCTTTTGTGTCTTCCAAACTCGACCACTGCAACTCTCTTTTGTACAATGTGCCGAAGTGTGCCTTAAAAAAGCTCCAGTCTGTTCAGAACGCCGCTGCCCGACTTATCACGTGTTCCCAAAAGTACGACCACATCACTCCAATACTGAAAGAATTACACTGGCTTACTGTTTCTGAACGCATTAAATTCAAGATTCTGTTACTTACCTTTAAGGCTCTTCATCAACAATCTCCTGTCTACATTCAAGATTTGTTAACGTACTACCAACCTTCCAGAATCCTCCGATCATCACACTTATTACTTCTTAACCCTACCAATTTTCATCTGAAGTCGTATGGTTCTCGAGCTTTTGCTGTTTCCGCTCCTGAACTCTGGAACAGTCTACCTGTTTTTATCCGGTCTTGTGACAACTTAAGTTCTTTTAAATCCAAACTCAAAACTCATCTTTTTAAGAAAACTTATTATTCTTAGCGGTTTTTACTTTTTATTACTTTTAATACACATTTTTAATTTGTTAAGATTTTTACAGCTCATGTTAGCGAATTTTTATAGTTTTTATTATATTGTAATCTCTGTAGTCTTTTTTATCATTATTGTAAAGCGCGTAGAGCAGCCATGGATAGGCGCTATATAAATATTTTTTATTTTATTTTTTTTTTATTGTATAAAAAAAACAAATTAAACTGAACTTAGTTATGGTATTGCAATTTTCTATTAATATACAAGTTGTCACACTTTTTCAACATTTAGCTTTACCACGCCAAGTAAACTAGTGTTTTCTTTGAATAATGTCTCGTTCACTGTGTCTGCATTTTTTTTTTCTATTTACAGACGACTTGGAGACAACAAACTGGGTTATTTTCCCTCGAAGGCTCTGGAGAAGCCAAACACAAGACTTCTGTAAGATATTACTAGCATTCTGAATTATAACATTAAAGTACCAGAAATTTCTTTAGGAAATAAGCACAGCTTGACAAAACGTTTCCATATCAGTGTAATGGTGATGGAAAACTTTTTGTTTTCGTCACTTTGCAAGGTTTACCTACATGCCATCTCAAGATCATAGCAGCACCTCAACCTAATCTCGTACCCAGATCTCACTCTGTATGACACTGAAAAGTGAGATCTCCTTCCCGCAAGGGCCGTGGGAGATCTGGGTACGAGAGTAACCTCAATCTTGAGGGACTCCATGTTAACTGATACTAAATGAGGGCATCAAGCATTCAATTCATTTTCGTGTTAGAAGATGATATCATCAGTGATGTGCGTACATTTGATATAAAGAAATTCAGTATTTGCGTCATTTGTTTAGCTATTATTTATAATTATTATAATTTATATAGCTACTATGAAAGGACAAGCTGTGTACAGTTGTACAGTTTCCTGATCATCTATCCTTTTTCTATTTCAGGGAATTACGCAATAACCAGATTCCATCCATTCCCGTTGGCTCGCTGGATTCGTTTCTGAATCTCAGACATGTGTAAGATGCAGTAAATGTTTACTCATCAAGTTTTCTTAGAAAATTTCAGCGCACATTTAAAAGGCAATTGTAATACAAGATCGGAACAAAACTTCGAAAATGCGGAAATAAGATTAAGGGGGCTAACAAGGGCTGATCTTCAGTTAAAAAGTGGCCTGAAATGGGAGGTTTGGTAGGTTTCATTGTTTTCTTACGCGCTATCAGGTATGATGGTTTGTAATGTGTAGGGTATTCCATGATAGTTTGATGATCTACCACAATTAATTATTTTGCATATCCGTCGTCATTTTTGTTGACCATAGGTTTGTTTCGGATAACCTTATCACTTCCTTGGGCGCCAACTTATTTAGCAAGCTGACAAGCCTCGAAACATTGTAAGTTCGTGTATCTGATCTTTTACATTAACTTACTTAAATTCATGATCTGTCAGACTTGACTTGACTTGAATTTATCTACTTGATTTGACTTGGCGTGGCGTCTCGTGATGTGACTTAACTTAACTTGACTTGGCTTGACATTACTTGACTTGACGTGACGAGACTTAACATGCCGTGACGTGACTTGACTTAACTTGAGTTCACTTGCCTTAACTTGCGTTGGCTTGACTTACCTTACCGACTTAGCTTGACCTGTTAAATTAAGTTGAATTGAATTAAATTGAATTGACCTCACTCGGCCTCATCCCTTCCAGAAGTTCTAGCAGCGCTCCCAGTTGCTTCATTTCAAAGAAAGAGCCACGAGGTTCCTCATCGGCTTTTCTTTATGTTGTTGTTTGTATCCAATAGAGAATTACAAAGAAACCGAATCAGTGTGATTGAGCCAGGAGCCTTTAACGGCCTCGTCAGACTGGATCGATTGTAAGTAATAAATACTAATCATGAAATGTTGAATTGTGCTTTACAACTTATAACAAATGAATGTAACCGTAAATTAAAACTCCGATGAAGCTGACTTTGGACTGTAACGCGTCCCATAATATTTGGAGAGCACGCATAAATGTAAGATTGCCTGTTCCTGACATGGTACATGCGGCAAAATAAATCGATACATGTTAAAAGAAATACAAAAGAAAGAAATCGCGTATTTTTCTCTCCTGTCACTTCTTACGCTCTCGATTTTAACTGGCAAGGACGTTCGCGCGAAAATTTCCTAGTCGACAGACTTTTAAAATTTTTTACTGCAGTCGCATAATGAGTTACTTGTGTCAGAAATACAAAAAGAAGTAGGCCTTACCGTTCCTCGTCCCCAGGCGCCGGTCTGTTTACGCGGCAAGGTGGGAAAACAGGGGGCGCGGGGATAGATGGTTATGGAGCGAGCCGCAAAGCGGCGTCCCCCTTCCCGTTCGCAACAGTCCCACAACGCCAAGCGATCTGCGAATTATCAATCCCTGATTATATGGCTACAATAGTACGCGCGCTCTGATTGGCTGCTGAACGGGCAAGATTTTCTTGTAATAACCGGGCATTCTGGAAATTTTTCTCGGCTCGACGACTCTTTTGAGTTTTGAGGCTGTTTAGGCTACGAGCGCGATGGCGAAAACAAAAAATAGCGACTAACGTTAACCATCTTGTCAATATTTAAAGAAGAAAAATACTGGCATAAGTATTAGCGGCAAAGAGAGCCACAGCGAGAATGAGTTTTATTATCCAGTGGAGCATGAACAGACCAAAACTGAGCAAAACAGCATGGCCAACGTTGTCACTCAGGGGGACGAAAATTCAAGTAACAGTCAAGAGGAATTACAAAAGTTTGTTCTAGAACAGAAAAGTGAAAACACTGTGAAAAAAACGTCAAGTGATATGAAGTGTTTTTACCGTTTTCTTGGCTCGATAAACAAGAGAAATGTTCAGATTTTGGACTTACCACCAGAAGAACTTGACCACCTCCTGGGAAAGTTCTTTTAAGAGGAAAGGAAAGTCAGTGGTGATGAATACGAGCCAAGAACTTTGACGGGACTGCAGAGAGGTATCCATGCAGAGGTTTCTGTCGGACTCTGGGTCCAAAATGAACATTCTGAAGGACGATGAGTTTGCCTTTTCACGAGAAGTGCTGGAATCCAAGCGTAAAAACCTCGTTGTGCAAGGAAAAGGCAACCGTCCCAACCCGACTCCCTCGCTTACTGAAGAAGAAGAAGAAGAAGAAGAAGAAGAAGAAGAAGAAGAAGCTTTTTCAGAGTGGCGCATTCAGTGCAGAAAATCCCGTAGCACTTCAGAGAACCATGTGGTGGATTCTCTCCCTGCATTTCGGGTTTAGAGCCCGTCACGAGAGCCGTAAATTGTGCTGGGAAGACGTTTTCTTACAGACGGATCCAATTCAAGATGGCCGCGAAATGCCTGTTTAGTTGAATGAGCGGGGCACCAAGACACAAAAAGGCGAAGAAAATGGCCACAGGCGTCCTTTCTCGCCATAAGCATACGCCACAACACAGAGAGGTGCCCTGTGCAATTTTACAAGCTGTTCAGAAGCCACCGACCTGATTAAATGAACGAGCCAGAAGGTCAATTCTTCCTTGCTGTACGGCAAGGCGGGCGACCGCCGAGTAAATCCTCAAGTGTGGTACATGAAGGCGCCCCTTGGAAAGAATTAAATAGGCAAATTCTTGAAAACAGCCGCAGATGAAGTCAGTCTCCAAGCGGCCACAAAAATCTTCAAAGCCTCCAATCATACAAGTTAGCAAATGAGCACCATCAGCGAAAAATTTCGTATATCTTGAGTGGTTCAAGTCAGTCCCAAAATGCCCAGCAGATAACTGCTCCTCCAGCCAATAGTGGTGGCCAGTTAATGGCAAATTCCCAGCAATCACACAGCCAGCCGAGTCTCCAACACACGACGAATTCGCTTGCTGTGAATAATGCAAGCGTTCCAGCAGCTTCAAATGGTGTTTTTCCTGAAGTAGTATCTCTGGATACCATTTCCACATCATCAATGGCTTAGTGAAGTTGATCCAACAAGGGAAAAAGCGACATTTTGTTATTGAGAGTGACGACGAAGATTAATTAACATTTTCATCGCAAATTTTACTGAAATCACTGCCCATCTTTGCTAAGCTTTTAACCTTTTTAAGGATCAAACACTTATAAACACAGGTCAGTTTGTTTTGTGAAAAATAAATTGGTTAAATTTGCTCTATATCTTGGCGTAATGAAGACAAAAATTGTCTCATTGTCAAAGAAACTGTTTCTTCTGGTTTCGATCGCATGGCCAGGTTCGTTTCGGTTAAGTGCACATGACCTCGAATGACCTCTTGCGCGCGCAAACTGATATTGAAAAACGTTTCCCATTTTTTTTCGCTCGGTCAATACATCAAGGCCTCGGCCTCGATTTCCCGTAATGACCTCACTCTCGGTTAATAAGTGGTATATAACGCAAAGTGCACCGCGCACGACCAGGGAGTGACGCCTGGCGACGAGGCTGGGGATCACCGGCTTCGTTTCCGAGATAAACCGTGTGGAAAGCTACCCTGATTGGCGCACGTAACTAAGCATGTTTTACAGGGAATGTAGTTAGAAATATCGAAGATGAAGGCAAACGATCTTAGTAATATTTTGAAGAAGTACGTCTGTTGCACAAATAATTCCTAGTCTTGCAATCGTTTATGTAGGACTTAAACCTGAAAATAGCATTTGAACCCGTCGTACAACAAAGCGAAAGGCTCAAAAACCGTAATTCTAACGTGCGTGGGCAAAAAAATCAAACTTTAAATCGATAGATTTTCTTCATTTTCTCACAAAACGTAGATAATCGTTAACAAAAGTGATCTGTTAAGAAAAAAGTGGGGGATTGCTGACCATTTAAGAGAGCAAACTGCAAGTGAAGTAATGTATGTATGTTTTTAGAAAGTTTCCTCAGCGTACGCGCTGATACATGACGTGGCTTGGCGTTGCGACGTGAATAACGTGCGCAGTAAGGATGCGTACACTGCATGAGAATTTCTATACCTTGCATATCTAAAACTAATACTTACTCGTTGCATAGTTTATGTTTGGCCTACATGGACTATTAAGCATTTATATATTTTTGTTATTTTGCACATGTAGGTATTTATATGACAATCAGATTGCGTTTTTGCCAACGTTTCCCGAACTGAAGCTTCTACGGGCTTTGTAAGTAAACTTTGTAGGACTACGTGCAAAGAACAGATGTATTTTTCATGCTGTCTTACATGATGTAAGGGGCGCGTAAAAGTGGGTTGGTCGTGTTGGATTATTTAAGTGTCTCGCCGTGGTTTAATCCTTTTCCATTGAGTCATATCTTCTTCGAGGACTCCATATCAGTAGCAATCAAAATAATTTTGTCACTCTCTGTTCAAAAAAAGCGCAGCTTTTACAATAAAGTACTCGGAAAGCACACTAACTTTTTCAATGTGTCGTTTACCTCTTGAACCGATTTTCTCCAGGTGGCTCAAGGATAACAAAATAGAGAATCTAGGGCAGGACTGTTTCAACGAACTTCAGAAGTTGCAAGAACTGTAAGTATGAAATTTCATCGTATAAACTGACAGAAAACTAGGGAGTATTGACGACGATATGACTGAACTATAGCGTTAAGTAAGTAATTGTGCTAGAAGTAGCATTATAGTTTACAAGTAGTCCTATCTTAATTAGTCGTGCAAGTATTGTCTTGTACGAAGTGTAAATATCATAGCTAGAGTATTATATTCCAAGTTATGCGATTATTCGTTTTATAAGTTCTGCAAATGTATGTATTAAATTATAAGAAGTGTTAGTGTCGGATTGAGCGTTAGCAATCGTATTGGAAGGAAATTTTCACGAGTCTACTGTCATAGTCACGTGGCCTGGTCAGCCACTTTGCAACCTGTGGAGACTCCAGCACATTTTTCACTTTCCACAAGCTCGGCAAATCTGAGCACTCCAAACATTGATGATGAATTTACTTTCAATGATCACATCAGCGACATCTGCAAAAAAGCCAGCACGAAATTAGGGGTGATGGCAAGACTCCGCAACCTGATCCCATGCAAGACCACACTTCAGCTATACGTAACAGCAGTTCTTCCCCATTTGACCTACTGTTTGGCATTTCTGCAAGAAAACTGATAGGCGTAAGCTTGAAAAGGTCCAACGACGTGCATTTAGAGTCATTTTCAACAACAAAACAGACTCTTATGAAGATCTCCTAAGGTGTGCAGAGTTGCCCTGGCCTCTGTCTAGAATAGGCGGCTCCAAGACATCGCAATTTTTATGTACAAAGTTAGAAATGGCCAGGGCCGTGATTGCATAGCTGAACTTTTTAATATTGCAAACAAAGGTTATTCCTTAACAAATGCTGACTTTGACGTGCCTAGCTACTCCTCAGTGAGATATGGTAAACATTCAATCAGATATCTGGGTCCATACCTGTGGTGCAGACTAGACTCAAGTGACGGGCGGCGACGGCAGACATAAGACAATTTTCGAAACTGTATTACAAAGAAAGACCTTGTTTTTTTAATCGAGGACACGTGAAACAATTGTAATATATGCAGCATGTAATCACACTTAAAGTATATTCACTTTCTCTCTTTTTTTATTCATCTTATCAATGACTTTTTTAATATGGATCGTAAAATTATTGTAAATATCAGTTTTAGATGAAATATGGTTTTAAATTTTAACCAAGCATAATATTTTAAATATGATATTTTAGCATAATTTATACTACCTACTTTTATTTTCAATTTTAAATGTTATTTTAGTGTCCCCAATTAGCTTAAAAGTAAGTTTGTTCGATCATTCATTCTCGAAGGTTCTGAGTTTGAAAGTCTGCTCTCACTGGCCGCCATGTAAATATTATACAACTATTACGTACGTGACTACTGCCGTGTTCCATCTCCTCTATTGCAGCAACCTTGCAGGCACAAACCAGTTCGCCTGCGACTGTAACGTATACGACTCTCTTGTTGTCGCTATTGACGCCTTAAGTTCCTCAAGAGCAGCCGTCTGTCGTACACCTTCACAAGTAGCTGAGGCAAAGTTCTACCCAGGAGGGTCCTACGAGGCATTTAACCGCCAACTATTTCTCTGCAGTAAGATATTATTGTAACAAAATAATTCTTAACAAATTTAAGGTTGAATGCTACCGTTGAACTGCCTCTAGAAATAAGCTTAAAACGTAATTTCCAAATAGGGATAAAATTACTTCGTATTTTCTTCCGATTCCACCCAGTCATGTAGAATACAAACAATGCCCGAGCTGACGAGTACAAATATCATGCGATATGTGCTTAAGACCGCTTTGACACTATCTTTTGTATTCTTGTGCGATCTGACCACACGAGAGCCCTAAATCAAAGAGCAGCCAAACTAACGCTTTACCCTGATAACCGTGTGGTCATGGGAGCAAAGCAGAGCAATCTCCCAGCATCGAACTGCCTTTGTATAATTTTTGGCGGCATTCTCTTGAATTGTTTTAGTTACTTCACCATTCGTTCGGAAACGGGGTTGACAATTTCAGTTACTACAACGTTTGCATTTTGTCCGTACTTTTCAAAAAGCATCATGACTAAATTCAAAGAATTTTAATGTACCTCGTGTGGTGATTTATCACGATCAGCGAATTGCTACGGAACTCAAATTTAGAGCGATAAGCAACCTACAATTTCGTTTTATTTACTGTATCTACTGGCCGGTAATTGCTTGCAGAAGAACAATTATGCCTTTGATATCTCTTGGCCAGGAATAAATGGAGACGAGCGCTTGTATTTCCCTTTTGTGAGAGCCTCTGCTAGCAGGGAAGCTATACACAAAAAAGTACTTTGTTTAGGTAAAATAAAAAGCCAGGAAGCTATGGATTCCGATATACACAGAGGCTCGAACGATTTATGTTGTATCGATCAGGGATCTCTGCATCCCGTACCTCTGTTTAACGACGTCAAGACTTGGAAACTTTAACGTAATCTTGTAAACTGTACATACATTTGATGCGATGCCAGAACGTCTGCCTGAAGCGCTCACACAGACTGCTTGACTGCTTCGTAGCTAGCCAGCTTATCGCGACTTCGTCGCTTTTATATCGCGACTGAATCGCGATATAGGAGCTTAACCTTTCAATAGTAGTAAGTTATTGAAACTCGTTAGATTCCAGAAACAGAGTTATCGAAATACACGTCAATCATTAGGCTTATCCTTGGTAGATCAGTAAACGTTCTACCATCATATCACACACCTTCTGATCCTAGCCCGTAACACTGTAAGTAAATAAAAAACAGAAAGCGCAAGTATGAGGGGCGTTAGACGCTAAAATCCACTAGATCCATTTAACACCTACGAGAAGGCAGAATTTCGAGACAAAATCACCTCGTTTCATTACTTTCTAGAATGATGAAAAAGGGAGCTTTTGCGTTAGAACTTTCCGATAGTATGACCTCAATTTGTAGGTAATGTTGCCATTTGAGTGCAACCACTATAGATATAGTAGAACATCTGCATTATGTAGAGACCAGCAGGTTAACGAAATGGCGGTGTTGATCAGTAGCTATCAGTTAGAAGGAGTGGTATGTCTACCAACGATAATTAATAAATGGATATTTGTCTTGGAAGTCATACAGATGTGAGAAAAGATTGAAGAATTTCGCAACAAACAAACACCGTAATGAAATTTAAAAAAAAAACTGACTGAAAAGTAGAAAAAAAGATAAAAAAAGGAAATACCTTAATAAAAGTCCAGGAAACTAGGAAATTGTTCACCTGGATAGATGTTTACGATTCCTTGAAGCATTCAACATGAAAGACTTTTAATTCATCTTATGCAAAATGGTCGTGGTCTCAAAGAGATCTTTGATTAATTGCAGATCCAGTCAACGTGTCGGCATCAGCGCCTGGCGATTTTCAACTGAATGTCACGTGGGACAGGCCTGATGAACTTCACTCGTTCATCAACTTCACACAGAACACGACAACGCTTAGCACATGGGACGCTGTCAAGGTACTGATTAACCTTTATAAAATGTTTGACAAATTGCGCGCGCTATGATTGGTCGGTTCGAGTTCATTATAGCTCCATTAAACCACAATGGTGTTGCGTTAACAAACGTGAACTTTGAAAATCTCTCGAACACCATGGGCTTACGCGGTAGACAAGATCATTACCATGCATATGTCGAGGACTTCACTATTTCGCAAATGGCAAACGGGAGCAAAGTAATGGAATTCAAAGAAAATCCCACAAAACAAGACAAGGAGGTCTTGGGAATGCGACTCGCCGTTCTCCCCAGCAGATGTGTTCAACAGACAGTGGTGAACGGGATCCCGTAAAACTCTTCGAAGAATGGTTGGGGCATCGACCCGACGCGTTGAAGAAATTTGGTCCGTTGTCCTTATCGATTATTCCAGGACCAAAAACATACGTCTGGTACACCAAAACACGAATGGGTCAACACAGAATCAACCAGATTATGAAGTCGGTAGCTAGCTGTTTGCCTGCAGATTGCAGCAAGAAGATCACAAATCATTCAACGAGAAAAGCCGTTGTTGCCAAGCTCAAGAGCGCCAGTCAACCTCGCCAGATAAGTGACAGACCATGCTCGAGAATCGTCCTTGGACGACAAAGAACGACGAGAATTATCCCACATCGCCTGCGGATATGTTCCAGCGACTGCAGCGCAACCCAACTCAACTTTGGAGATTCATGTCGTGAGTTCTTAACGGCCGACAACAAGTGGTTTGCCAGCATCGTTCGTCTCATCAGCTGCGAGTAAAGAGAATGTCAGGCCACCACAGCTCGGCCAAAGCTTACCCGTCTGTTCCAGTCGTTCTAGTCAAGTTTCCGGCTTGGAGAAATCTTTTGGCGCCTTTTGAATCTTCAACAATTGCGTGTTCAACACGAAGAACCAAAACGGCGAAGAATCATCTTTGACTCCGGCTCAGAGTAGTTTGCAGTCTTGACTCAGGTTGGACACCGCAATTTTTCAAAAACGAATTGCCCTAATAAACTCTTGTGGCATCAGCTAAACTATGTTTTTGAAACGAACTTTTGATGTTGTTCGCGCATGACTGGGCATTTGATTGACGTTTGACTTATTTTTAGGCGCGTTACTTGGTGACCAAAACACGTCACCGACGTGCGGAAATTAAAAGTTTACTTTTAGAGCAAAAAAGCACAGAAAAAATAGTGAACATAAAAAAACTGTAATCGTTTTGAACAATTAATTGTTATTTGTCAATAACACTTTTAGGGCGTCATTTATTAAAACAATTTACGCCATTCATCACCTTCTCTCATTTCTTCTTTTGTCCTTTCCAACATCTTCGGGAATTGTAATAATTATGCTACGCGGTCGTCCGATTTTGTTCGTATGATTACAGACCGAATTGGACTCCACTCAGTCCTATTACCATTTTAATATACAATCTTCGTTCACTGTCCAAAATCCACGCGCGCAATTGGTTAAAATCGAGCACGTGATTTTACTTTACCTGTCGTCAGCAAACTCCGACAGTGCATTATTGACAATAACGCATAAAAATCGTGCATTATTGACAATGGCTTCAGCTGACAGATTTGCAGAAATACTGGGAGAACAAATATGAACTTCTGAACGATTTTGTGAATGATTTTAAGCCTCACTTACATTTAATTTATCTATGGCTTTTTGTAATTTCTATATTCTTAAACTACGCTAGTATAATTTTGTGCTACTTAGCTAGAACTGAATTCTTATTCTATTTATTAAAAATTCTTGTTCAAAGTTCGCAAAATTGTGTATTGCGTGCAGTGTACTCAGATTGTATATTAAAAGGGTTAGAGGCTGTTAGTTCGTGTTTTGTTTACAAATACACGCACTTGCTGGCAGCACAATGAACTCGAAATTTTCAATACTGCACTCGGCTACGCCTCGTGCAGTATTGAAAATTTCTCGTTCATTGTGCAGCCAGCGCGTGCGTGTATTTGTAAACAAAACACTCACAACAGTCTCTAACCCATAAATAAAGCACGCGGCTACGTCACACGCGTGCTTTATCGAGTTATAATGCACGGTGCTTACGTCACGAGTTTGAGCACGCGCTTTCCTTAGCATTCTATAAAGAAAAAAAGAAAAAAACTTCATCCTCGTGCATTGTTGAGTTATATAAGCACTGGGGAGTTTTTAAGAACACTGCACTTCTCTTGTGTTTTTAACTCAACAATGCATTCAGATGCGTTTTTTATTTCTTTAATAAATCATTTGTGGCCTTACACCCATCACATATTACCTTTCAAGTCTCCTCTTGGACAGTTATCGCTTATAATTCAATGTTCTTTATGAGCAATTCTTGCTTATGCTCTTATCTTGTCTCGCATAGTTATTACAAGTTATTACTGAAGATTCCAATTTTGATATTGAAATTTGTACTCCGAGTTGTTTCCAGCTTTTTCCCTTGACCTGGCGCCTGGGAAAGTTCAGTTTGGAAGTCCAAAAATATTGGACTTCCAGTCGATTTGTACATGCCTAGCTTTCAAATAGTCCGACGGCTTAGCTCGAAATTTCAGGTGAATTGTACACTTTTGGATGCAAGCATGAAATTTGGCACACTGAAAGTGGGCACCAACACAAGTTTTTTCAGATATAGTGCCAAGCGGAAAAATGCCATTTTCCTGATGGAAACCGTAATTTATTAAATCAACGAAATTTCGTGAAATGTTTGTTTGTCCTGGTTTATAGACCAACATTATAATGTCATTGTAACTATTGTAACTGTTATTGTAACTGTAAAAGTAAAAGGTGTATAAAAGCGCAAGAAGAAGTACGTCGTGGGGGAGGGGGGGAGGGGTTCTTGGCTGAAAATTTAATTTGCTGCTAATTAACTAGCTGGAATTACGAAATTGGCGTTGGTACTATATCGAGAATTGATTAGCATGTGAATGCTTGTAATCCTGCAAAAATCGCACAATTCAGGAGCTAAGCCGCCGGACTAAAAAGCATGGCTCAACAAACTTCTTGGTGTTTCACTTCCAGCCATTTCTACTGTTTTTAAACCAATCAAAATGCTGCAACAGAGCTCTCAAGAGTCGCTCTTTTTGTCAATTTTGAGCAGTAAGGAACGAAGACGTGAGGCACGAGTTTGGATGAACTCGCCAACAACGAAGAAGAGGGATTTAGCTGTCAAATCACGTTCACATCAGCAAATCAATGACCGCCCAGAAATCTACCACAATGAAAAATGGCAGGAATACGTACCCTAACATTGTCGAGTTTACTGTACCACTCACCACGATCCCGTTTTTGCTTATTTTAGATAAAAAGTCTGAATTACTCTGTGACGTGTTTAAGTGATGATGCTCCAACCTTGACGGGCAATTCAACAAAAGAGTTCCTCTTGTTCACTCAAGCTGACGGCGTGCAGGCTGGGACCGACTACACGTGCCACGTGACCATGACAGTATCTGCTTATAACGGGACGTTCCTTGGAGGGGGACCCTTAGGATCTTTGTGGACTAGGACGACACCAGAAAGCGAAAAAACCTCGGTTACTACCGTAGAGAGGAAAGGTAATTGAAGTTAATCTTAGCCCACGCCAAACGAGGATGAGAGTTGATGAGAGCTGACTCTCATAAGAGTTTCCGTCAACTCTCATCGACTATCATCAACTCAGGCCAAACAAGAACGAGAGTCGTCGAGTGTCCACGCGCAAGTCCATCGACTCTCATGAAATATTTGAGCACGTTCAAAGTCGATGAGAGCGCATGAGAGTCGACGAGAATGCATGAGAGTTTCAGACCAAACGAGAGTAAGAGTTTGAACTCTCATCAACTCTCATGCTCGTTTGGCCTGGGCGTTATGATAACGTCCTTACGCACCTGATGCAGAGGATATGGAGCTGTAACAAATCTTAACAACTTTACAACTTCCTTGGTAAACCAATGACTGGCATAGATAGTTATTGTGTTAGCCATTAATAACGAACTGAAATTGATATTTTTCCATCTGACACATGACAGGATCAGATTGCGGCTTGTTAATCAACGTAAAGCTTTAATCTCAAATTTCATCTCCAAATAAGCTACTCGCGCATTTTCTTTGAGTATCGAATAAAGCGCAGTTAAGACTGGTGGTCCATTACCTCTGATATACAGCGGCAGCTTACCATTTGTTGAACTTTTCTTTCTAAGGTTATTTACATAATCTACAGGGTAAAGGGTGCCACAACTTCTTAGGTGTTTTACTGCAACAAAAGCATTCAGTGGCTTTAGAATAACTACACAGGGTTATCACGTTCCCAACATCTTGTATTATGTCGAACACGCCCAGGAGAGACATAGAAGCATAGTGTCAATACAATATACTGAATATTCCAACATAAGTCACTGACTGGATCGAAAAAACGACAACATTCCCAGGGAGTTACAAGATGCCTGCAGGATTTCCCTTCACTTGCCTTCCCAGAACATTATATGTCCTTTAATAACATACACTAAAAGAATAAGTCTACAGGATATTCTTATATCTGACATTTCAGCTCCAGTAACCAACACGACAGCCAACAAGACCAACTATTTCTTGGAGATTACCTTCTATGATTTCAGGTATGCAATAAAACAAATATTGTCGGGTTGTTTATCAGAAATGACTTGAAACTTTTTACAATCAACCAACTCTCTTGTAGAATATAAAATCGCGTGTTTCAAAAAAAACGCCAGGCTCTGAATAACATTTCCTTTGCGTTACGTTTATGCCATTATTCGGAAAATATGAAACGGATTAATTTATGAGTGAAAAATCGATTTATTTAGCAACAAGCGTGGATTGATTTTGCGAGTTTAGCAACACCTTTGAATTTGGACACGTAGACGCTGAAGGTTGAGACAAGTAGAAGTGGCCGTTCCATCCGAATCGCCCCAGCCCCTCATCTGTTTTCTTTATATCAATTATGGCGGCGTAATTGTTATCCGTCATCCGAATGATATCCTGCGATATACGTAGGTTGCCAAGATTCGTCCGAAATCTTTCAAAGCGCTGCACGACACAATTTTTCTCGCTGCAAAAAGCGTTTTATTTACAACTTGTTGAATAATAAAACAATTATCCTGCTCAATCTTGCTGAAAGTCATCTGTCTACGGCCTCGTCGGCTGAGTATCAGGCCGTATTCCGAATGATTATTGTTAATTAACTTATATGTATTCATTTGTTAGCCTATTCATTGTATGATTTTTTTGTCTGCTTTATAGAGCTGCTGACAGTGACTTCGTGGGAAGCCCAAATATTTACCGTGAAATGTACAGCAGTCCAAGATACATTGCAAGCCCGTATACCAGTTGGCTAGCGGTATCTTCAAATCCAACTGGAGATAGCTTCTCTGATTGGTTCAGAGCCGAGTCATCAAGAAACCAGCATTATGAAGGCAACCTTGAACTAAAGAAACAATGGGAGACAGACTCTAATGGCAATCCTGTGTTTCGGTATTTTGACGACAAATTTTTCCCAGTTGATGGCCGTGGATGGGGAGCTGAAGGACAGAGGGATTGTTACACTAATGCGCTCAGGAATTATGGGTATGTGGCAATGTACGGGCAGAACATGAATGCACACATTTGCTCTATAAGTTTCTTAATCCAGCACAGATTATTGGCGAACAGAAAAAATTGCATGTTTTATAAGAGTATAAAACAAACCAAGCATACAAAGAAGTCAAAATAATGAGTTGTAACGTCTTCAAACAATCCAGTTATTTAGCACTTGAAAAATATATAAAAACATGCCATGAAAATGCTGTATAACTGAAACGTTTGTAGTGCAATGCTGTCATAAATATTAACTCGATATTTTTCTTAGATTCACGGCAGCCGTTCGCACGACGTTCAACTTCTCTGGTCAGGAAAATATGGCTTTTGCTGGTGGTGAAGAACTATGGGTATTTATCAATGGCCAGCTAGCAGTGCAGGTTTTTCACAATCCTTTGAACAGCACGATTCCGTGTGCGGCAATCAACTTATCTCCCGCCCTTAAAGGTAAGTTACCTGCTCGTTAAATTGTGGTAAAAAAAGCCACGCAAACAAATTAAACCAGAGAGCACCAGTAGAGCTTCATTGATCTGTGGATCCTCAGACAAATCTTTCTATTTTCCAGCAAATGGCGGCTTCGTGTGATAAATTTTTTTGATGATTTTTTATTGCTGTAGAACATATGAACTGTAACTCTGTAAATGGACATTTTTTCCTGGAATAATGTTTATTTACAAAGTAAGCTAACCAAACACTCGAAAAAAATTGGGAAAATTCAAACGCTTACCTGTTAAGATATAACTACTTAAATATTATCCCAAACTTTCGTCAAATCTGATTCGCGTAGAATTCAAGGTTAACTACAATAAATCATTTAAAATGCTCAATATAGAACAAGTAAAGAGTAACAAATTTAGGTTTATCTCGGTGTAAAAACCTGTGAAATGTGTTTGGGTCTATTGTTTTATGCACGATATTGTTTCAACTTGGCCGCTCTTTATTTTAAGTCGCCGCTGAGTTTCACAAGTTCTTGCACCGTGTATTGGCCTCAAATTTTAACGAATGACATAAAGGAAGTAATCATAGTTGTTTCCTTGACTCTGCTCTTCCTCTTTAAGGTGAAACTGAACTCGTTCCCAAGCATGGTGTAGTTGTTGGTGGAAAGTGTCAAGAATCAGGATTCCTGACATCTCAAGCATTCAACATGACTTTACGAGTAAGTTAATAGTGTTGATATCCAGCATTGCTTTGGAGAAAAAAGTGCTGTTTTATATAACCCTGTTCAAAAGCCGCTCGAACTGAGTTAATTTCAATTGAAGTCAACATATTGTTTCTTTTCTTCCCAGGTTGGTGTCCCGTATCATCTGAACGTTTTTGTAGCTGAGCGTTTCAAGTGCGACTCCAATCTGCTAGTTCAAACCAGTGGGGTTCAGTTTGTCCGACAGTGGGAAGAAACTCGTCCTGTTGACTACATATCTGATATCAGTGAAAACCTACATGTGGGTGCTTTGGCTCAGGTATGATATTGTGACCAGTTCACGCCTTTTAACTGCAAATGGCATTAGCTCAAGAATAAGAATGAAAAAAATGTAATGTTCATCATGTCACGAATCGAGCCCATGGCCTCCCAAACACGCTACTACTGCTCTTACTTTATCATGGCGGTAAATGAAAAACCTTTAATTCCTTCCCCGTCTTTTAATGCAGGAGTTTCAACTCTCAGATGCCTTCTCCACGGGGCCCTACAAAGTGGAAATTTTGTCTGGAAATGAACAACGCAGATTCGACATTAAGGAGGAGACTTACTCTCCACCCTCCCCACCCACAACAGCAGCTCCACCTTCTTTTGTACTGGACAATGAAACAATTTTCTTTTGTCCAAATGGCACTGCTAATGCCACTGTCCAACCCATTACTACTGCTGCCCCAGGTTTGTTTTAAATTATGCTGATTTATGTAAATGTCGTGAAAGCGAGGTGGCCTAATGGTTAGTGCGCTGGACTCCGGATCAAGCGGTCCTGGTTCGAGCCCTGGCCGAGGTCATTGCGTTGTGTTTTTGGGCAAGACACTTTGTCAACCCAGGTGTATAAATGGGTACCGGCGAATTTACTGCTGGGGGTTACCCTGCGATGGACTAGCATCCTATTCAGGGCGTAAGAGAAATACCTGTAGTCGCTTCATGCTACTGAAACCAGGATAAGCTCCGGCCTGCTGGGCCACTAGGCTCGAACGCAGACTTTACTTTATTATGTCAATGTTAAGTTAAAAGATAATGGAATGATTGTGTGAAGAGAAGAACTATAAAAGAACTCAAAAGAACTAAAAATTACTCAAAATCACATAAAATAACTCAAGAATACTTCTGTGACTTGAAATTGCAAGTTTCACTGCAAGAGAGGTCATTCTCTCTTGACTAGGTAACAATTAAATTTTTCCTCGTTTCTGCTCTTTATTTCAGGGGTTGAGTCCTTTACTTTTAACACTTCGTCAGCAAAGTTGGTTCTCAAGTCTTCATTGGATTACGAGCATACAACAAATTACTTATTGACCCTAAAGATAACAGATACGGGAAAGCCAGCACAACCATCGGGAAATATCACTATCAAGGTAAAAGAAATTTTATTTAAACCAGTGTTCTTTTTCCTTTGACTAAAGGTTTGCCAAAACAGAAAATATAGCGACGCAACATTACGCTGTTTCAAACATTATTGTCAAGTAGACAAGATGACAGTACCAAGATGACAGTTGCATATAAATTAGTGTAAAAGTAACACTGATTGACATGGAAATTTATGTAAATAATCTAGTGATGGTGTACTCTGATTGCTTTGTGTTCTATGATAAGCTGCATGTCGTAAATGAGGCATTCGAATTTATTTCGGCACTTGTCTAATAGCAACGAAAAATTTGTAACTCACTGAGAGTAAATATCTACAGATAGAATTAATATAGATAGATATAAGATACGTTTCCTTCTCTCAGGTGTTTGTTGTGGACTACAACGACCACTGCCCAGTTTTACCAAATGTCAATTATGATCTCAAGCCCATCCCTCCACTTCAAAAGGAAGCATTCTTTGTTGCTGCGGCAACCGACGGAGACAGTGGAGTAAATGGAAGGATAACGTACAAAAGAAGTCGTGTATTGGAAGCAATGTAAGTTTTATATCAACACGGAATTATTTAGTCTTAACGTTGACCCTTCGTGGCCATCGCAGGGGTGATATAAACATACACTGGCACTTAATAAAATGGATTATCGTTTTTGCCATCCATTCATTCATTCATTCCATCATTCATTTGTTATTTTTTCCTGCGATGGGAGCAAATGAAGTGACGTCACTGGTGGTAACATGTCACAAAAAAAGTTTAGCAAAGCAAATAGTATTCTTAACAGTTCAAGTTTGAGACAAGTCTCACTGATCAAGTCCACGTTCTTGGCGCATATCCTACTTCCCGTTAGAAAGGAAAGAAAACATAACAAAAAGACATTAGTCTGACGAGACCAGAGGCTGCACTTCGGGAGGTCGCTGTTCTCATTTGTGGAGAATTAGGTATAAGGCGTAAAACGCGGGAAAAAGTTTTATCTCTCCTTCGTGTTATTGGCTTTTTGCAGAAAGGAGAAAAAGGGAGAGAAAATCAGGCCGGGCTGTGTTTATGGATGGTGTACACCGCACCAAATGTAATCAAAGGAACTAAACGGAAAAGTGAGAGGGTTCTGATGTTGAACATTAAGTGAGAGGAAAAATAGCTAACAGGGCCTGCAGGTTTTATTTTATTTTAGTAAGAATGATGTAAAAACCATTTATCTGACTGCCAACTTCAAAACGGCTCCAAATTTAATCTTGCGTCCACCTCAACTCGTGTAACTGATCCCTGACAAATGGCCACGACTTTAAACTTTTAACATTTAACGTTTGCCCCTTTGCCTCCCGAAGCCCTCGTATTGAAGCCACGTTGTTCGCGACCAAGAATGGTACCGAGTTCATCTGGAGTAATAAAACTTTGGAGTGGACTTACAAATACTTCATCTTTGCTGTGGATGGAGGAACTCCAAAACGAGGCGACAGGATACCGCTGACCATAACCTTCAACGCGACGTGTCAGGACTCAGGTGAAATTTTCGTGAATTCGACAAGTGGAGAGGTGTTCTTCAGGGCTCCTGGAATGACAGGATCAGAGTATCGTGAGTAACGAGCTAAACCATAATACACTTTATTCAATTAGAACCTACATTATGAATGGATATCGCAAAATTTCCGATAACAGCCATCCCCCTCCCTCCCCGCGAAAATATCCCCCTCACAATCTCAATCAAAAATAGCCCCCACCCCAAATGCGGGCTTTGCAAACAGTTATTTTGTAAATAATACAGTAAACGCTCTTCCAGGTTTAAAGTGCATTTAAGTGTCAAGATGTATCTCGAATAAGAAGCGATTTTTCTAAACATTTAGCTATAAAAAATTACGATAAAATACTTCTAAGCATATTAAGAAAGTTAAAAAGGTTTTCAAAAAACGACGGCGTTTCGACGTTGAGCTAACGTCATTATCAAGTCAAAATGATAGTTGATAAAAAAATGTATAAATAGTAAGTAAAAACGATAGTTCAATAGATGTGTTAAAATGTTTAAATTAAACAAAGAGTTTCGCACGGATGGAGTCAGATGGCGTGTTCAAGCTTGGATTCCGTTCCTCTATGCAAAGCATCTCATAGACGAGGCAATCAAATTTCCCTTGCCACTTTCGGAGAATTCGAAAAAGGCTTTCGTTGAGGAGGCTTTTGTCCCCGTGAGCTTCCAAAAGGTGTTTTACAATCGCCGAGTTTTTATGTTCAGCAATACGTTGGTGAAGGTGTCGGGCTGTGTAGCCGACATAATCTGCATCGCACAGATCACATGAAAATAAATAAACCACGCATTGATGATTTACGATCGGAGAGTTGATTTTCTGACTACCCTTAATGGCCTCCACCCCTGCCTGTCGTTTACCATGGAGCTTCCGGTTGATAACAAGATCCCCTTTATCGGCATGGAAATAATCAAGAACGTAACAAAGATTGAAACACAACACAAGTGTACAGAAAACCGACTAACACTGGCGTTGTGTTGCATTTCCAAAGCCGCACGGATAAACACTACAAAGATTGCTTGCTCAAAACAATGATTCATCGTGCATATGCCCTATCTTCTACAACTGAAGCATTCAATCAAGAATGCACTAGACTTCGCTCCATCTTTACTCGACTTGACTATCCGATAACGACGGTGAGACCATTAATTCGATAAACGTTTGCCTACATTGGTGATGAACAAAATGGACAAAGTGTCGTATTATAAAAACAGTGGTTTCCACAACTGTATAGAAGGAACTTCGAAGTACAGTCCGACCTCTATTAAGCGGCCACACTCGGGACTTTGAAAAGTGGCCGCTAAATAGAGGTTGGCCGCTTAATAGAGGTGCAATATAAATTGGATAGGAATGGCAGTAAACATTATTTTATTGACTCTATGTAGCAAAATGCTTTTAAAAGGTGAACATAATATATGAAAATAAATCCAAAATTCATTGTAACAAAGCATCAAGTGCATTTCCAGCCAATGTCCTCTAATACAGAGGTCACGTAGTTGAAATGTACAGTATTTTTTCGGGCTGATAATGTACAGAACAATATACAAAACATCGTTGACAAGTTTCTTAGGCCTGCAGTTCTTGTTTTCTTGTTTTCTTGTTGTCACCTTATATCATCTGTCACCATTTTGCTTGGAAAGATAATTTGCTGGCCGCTTAATGGAGGTAAAAAAACATACAAATAATACACTTGCGACAGTAGAAAGGTGGCCGCGGCCGCTTAATAGAGGGGCTGTTGAATAGAGGTATCAAATACAGCAGTTTACTGACAAATATATCGGGACTTTGGAAAGTGGCTGCTTAATGGAGGGTGGCCGCTTAATAGAGGTCGGACTGTAGAATCATCACCCAACTAACTGCTCAACAGAATCTTAATGCTCGTTTTATTAATGATGTCTTAGAATGGAAAGAGATTTACAGCTTATCATTTCACGTGTCTCTGGAATCAAACTTGCGTGAATCCAGGAGGCTGAGGTTATTAAAGGGCTTGGAAATCTTGAAGTCAAGATTGAGCACCTTTCTGGCAAAGATATAATGTGTTGTGTTTTGAGGTGTGAGGACGAGTTATTTGTCAACCACACGTTATCAGTTGCAAAACAATATTTATATTCATGTAGACAAAACAAATCTTTACCTTCAATTAGAGTATTTAAACAACTCGAAACAATGATGGCAAAATCAAATAACAAATTATCAGCTCATAATAAGAAATGGAGAAGGTACAAAACAAATTTATATACGATCTTGTGCCGCTGCTGCGACATGTTAGCATAATTAGTTGTAACAATTGTAAATAGATAAGGAACTGAGGTGTGTGTGTAAACATATGTATGTATTTGTAGTGCCTTTTTGTTTATAAATTATTAGTGTCCCTAGTAATTAAAACATTGTATTTTTCTGAAATCATTAAAAATTATTAAAATACATAACAAAGTTCATGCACCTGCATTTTAAACTGGAGCAGAAATGTTGAAAGAGTAAGATAAAATAAAGACACAACATCCAGGAGTGATTGGAAATGTTTTTTGGTCCAGGAAAGAAACGAGAAAATAAACAAAACAAAACAGAACAGTTTTTGCATAGTTCTAAGATGATAAATTTTGACTTCATATACCGCACTTATATAAAGAAAAACTTGCCTTATGTTATTTCAGCTAGAAATTCAACCACGAAACCGAAATGTCGTCGCTGTAGGACTGGGTACTACTGTGTTGGTGACGGAACTGAAGAGAAGTGTGGAGTGACGTCACCAACGGAATTTTCATTTGGGGGAGCAACAAACTGTAGCGCGTGTTGGGAAGGCTGGGTACGAAATGACGTCAATGCTTCTTCCAATGCTTTATAAAATACTTAATGTCTTAAAACTCCTTGACCTACGAATAATCAGCGATTACGC